>JAKUBA010000009.1:0-297378 GCA_030563065.1 Petasospora veronae | reverse complement strand
TATACAAGATACACCACTCAGGCCAACACATACGTTGAGATCCGCACCCGTGGAGATCGCAGTACCTTCGCCTATCACCTTCTAGTAGTCTCACGTGGAACATATTAGAGTTATCCTAACACATTACGACCAACACCAACCTACCATACTGGAACAACTGTTTACTAATATAATGACTGGTTAATGCATGATACATATAATACATCGAAATCAAGTTATAAAAAAGGAGAACAGCACTGATAAAATAGGCCATCCTAGAAAGAAACCCAAACGTGACTTGACCAGTCCTCGAAACAAACCAAAACAAAACAAAACGAAACATAGACTGAAGTGCAAGAACCGAAACCCTCATTCATGTCAAATCATGTAATCAACCAAAACAACCATATAACCGTACTAAGCGGTACCAGCCCCTTCCATATCATCATCAGTACTAGACCCATCCTCAAGTTCCCCCTTCCCTTTCTCTTTCTCCTTCTCCCTCTCCTTAGAGTGCTCAACAGCTCTCTTCACAACGGAGCAGATGTCAACACCAAACAAGTCATTGAAGCCGTATGCACTGCTATTCTCCATGAACTGTTTTCTCTCGCGTCTCTCTGGAGAGCCGAACAAAGTCTCATGGTATGAACCTTCGCCATGTCGTGGGATAGATGGTGACGTGTAGAAGTCATCAACGAATGCTGGCGAGTTCCAGAACTTGCGCATGATCGAGTTCGAGTTGGCATTTGGTGTGTGTGATTTGCCGTTCGGTGTCTTGAAGAAGTTGTGGAAGTGTTGAGCCGTAGCGGACCCCAGCAATGTGTTCGCCGTGTTCTGGTGTGAACTGGATGCATTCCTGAGTGGTGTTCTCGTTGGTGCATGGACAATAGGCGGCAGCTGCTGAGGTATGTTCAAAGACTGCTGTGTAGAGGGCAGACTGAAGTTGGAGAGTGTGGTGGAAGTGGTGAAGGAAGGAAGTCTCGACGATGGTGTCAATGGTTCAAGCAATGGGCCAGTTTCCTGGCGCTTGAGAGGAGACATCTCAAAGTTGGTATTGCAACTGAACGATGATGTCAGTGGGAATGATGTGCGTTGGTTGACTGATGTAGAATCTGGCTTGACCTGGCCAAAGATGACTCTCTCACCGAGAGCAGAAGCAGCCCAGTTGGTGTCAGGGGCACCCAGAGATGGGATATTGGACAACGATCCACTACCAGTTGACACCAGTTTCTGCTGTTGCTTCTTAGTTGGGATCTTGCTGCTGTCCTCATCGGCGTCATCTTGGTTGGTGGCACCAGGAAGAGAAAAGCGTTGAAGACCAATAGCTGTGTGTGACTTCTTCAGTGACGGTCTCTCCAGGTGCAGCTCATCATGGTCCACACGTGTAATCTGCGACTTTGGAGTCTTCGTAGCTTCATCCATCTCTGCATCTGAGAACTCGTCTTCGGATGTCATGTCCCCAGCATCAAGATGAACACGTTGTGGCTTGACTTCCTCGGGCTGAGGTGATTCAGAAGAATCAGAGTTGACATCAGTGGAGTGACTTGACCTCTCCGCCTTGCTGTGATCAAATGAGATCCCACCAGTGGATCTCTTGCCGGTCTTTCCCTTGACAAACTGCATCTCAAATCCCTCTGCAACCTCCCAGTAATGGCCCTTGCCATCAGAAGACTTTTCAGCCTTGATGAATGCCTTGTTCAAAGAGAGGTTATGTCTGATGGAATTCTGCCAACCAACATCATTCTTCGTGTAGTATGTGAATGTGGAAGAGATCCAGCTGTAGATCTGAGACAGTGTCAGCTTGCGGTCTTCTCCTCTCAAGATGGCCATACCGATCAACGTGGCATATGAGTACGGTGGCTTCGAGTCACCATCGTGCAGAACCTTCGGCATCTTGTGTGGGGGAGGCAGAACAAATGATTCCTCTTCTTGCTGTTTCAACTTCTTCTGCTCACGCTGCTGCTCCCGTTGCTGCTCACGTTGCTGCTTCTTCGAAGATCTAGAGGATGTGAAGGATGGCTGAGGTGGCTTAGTGAAGTCAGTGGTGATTGATGAGGAGGAGATGTTGCTCATGCTCGAGTCAGCGTTAGCGACGGAAATGAGGGATGGTGAAGAGTACTGTGGTGACAGTGGATTCTTTGCGGTCTTCTTGACTCTCCCCTGTGTTAATGTTGGTGTCTCCTGGATCTTGCTCTTCTTGAGTGGGCGTACAGCAGCATCGCTTCTTGAGATTGTATGCGGTGGAGTTGTGAGAGGCAATTGAAGAGGTTCTGATGTGCTGCTCTTGCGCTTTGATGTACCTCTCGGCTGAATCAACTGGCCCGGAACAATGTGGAGCTCTGGCTCGAGAGTCTTGGTGTGGAACGGTGGCATTGGTGGGTCCGAGAAGATGTATGAGGTGTCCACGTGGGAGATGACCTGTGCGGATGCCACTGTTTGGTTGAATGAGTGATCTTGGAGCGGTTGTTCGTGTACCCCTGGAACCGAGTTGTGGATCAGGATGGAGGCTGGTGGTGACGATGCCGGGATTGTTGAATGTATTGGCGTCGTTTGTTGTTGCACTGGTGTGTGGAGCTGGTGTGACAGTGGTACTTCCTGTATGACGTTGAAATCCAGAGCTGGTTGAGGTTCAGAAGCTCTCTTGTTGGACTGATATGTCACGTTGGTGAGAGGCACAGCGGTCAGATCAGAATGGCGTCTAAGTGGTGCCTGTTCGACTTGAATCTCTCTTGGGGACACCTTCTGTGGCGCAAAACGATCCTGTGGGTGCAGGTTCTGTGCAGGCTGAAGGTG
Organism: Petasospora veronae; assembly: GCA_030563065.1. Lineage (NCBI taxonomy): Eukaryota > Fungi > Ascomycota > Saccharomycetes > Phaffomycetales > Wickerhamomycetaceae > Petasospora > Petasospora veronae. Next base: position 294,606 of record JAKUBA010000009.1, on the reverse strand, counting down.
AAGAGGTTGGCGAGCACGCTTCTGGTGGTACTGTTGCTGGTGGTGTACCTGTACCGAGTGCTGATGTGACAGCTGGTGCTGGTTATGCGCGTGGGATGAAGGAGGTGGCGGGAGGTGGACGGAGGTCAACGACTTGATCAAGTTTGAGTTCAGGTCCTGGTTTGATTGCATTGTTTGTTTGAAGTAGGGCGGTAGTGGGGGATAGGGATGTGTGTGTACCTCGAAGCTCTGTGTGTGCTTGATCACACGCTGGCGGCAAGGGATGTGATTCTTGCCACTGGAGCGAGAGCAAGTTGCGGGCGGAGATCTGTGGTGAAGGCCTCAGCGAACGGGCGGTTGTGGGTGTCGGTGATGTTGATGACCAGTGTGAGGTGGTGCCAGTGTCTTACAGCGGGTTGGTGATGTTCAGGTGGTCTGGTTGGGTGGGTTTAGCTAGAAGTTATGTCCTGGGCTCTCGCGCTTTATGAGGCGCCTGAAACGAGACCGCGACGCGCTGGCTTACCTAAGAAATGTAAACAAACGCGAAAATTCGTTCGACGCGTCCCCCTCAAAACACCGCGCGCACGGGATTTGGGGCGGACATAGATCTTTGTGGAGCTTCAAGGATCGGTGGTCTGATGTATGGTCTGGTTTGGGGCGTTGGCAACCCTTGTTTCAGGTTTTAGTGTCGGTGTGCCTCAAAAAAGGAGGTTCTATTGGTGATGGATCAGACATGGGCTTCCGTTGTCATATATTGTCCAGTGTCTTACGTATCTGAGATTGACAACGTTGTAATTCGCTCACTCACATCGGATTTTGCTCCTTCCCATATCCAGGAATCTCTTGCACTCGATTTTCTAGATTAGCTCACCTGACACCCCGGGGTGTTTGATCAGGATCGGACGCGCTCCTGCTTTGACAGGTTTGCGCGCCATCGCTCGGAAAAATCTCTGCACCGGCTATGATCCGTGTGCACCGGCAGGAACAACTACACCTTGACAACCAAGAAATTAGCACACGTTCACTCGTTAACCATGATCACTGTGTCGGTATCACTCTCTCAGCCGTATCGTAGACACACTTCACCTCCCGATTCTCACCAACAGTAAAGAAAACCCCAGTAAGTACCACATTCCTCAACTTTGGACAGCTCTTGACCAAGAACTTCACCGAGTCAAGCATGAAATGCGACACACACACAACCAGTGGCGCGAATAGCTTCTGATCGAACATACACTCATTCACGTCATTGAAGCATGTGATAGTCGTGTACCCGTGGAAATCCCACACTGCAGTGGATGGTGGCACCTTGAGTGCATCAAGATCTAGCTTGTTCTGCAGACGATGAGTCAACTCGTGGCCAAAGAGCCCAAATAGTCTTGGTGAGATCATGTCTCTGAAGTCAGTCTCATCTGAATCGTAATACGCGTGGTCCATCAAATACTTGTCGTAGAATCCCAGGAACTGGGTGCAGAATGAGCATTCGCATCCATTCCAGAGGAGGTCTGAGGGGAGCACCTCGTAGCATGCACATGACTGAAGGAATGTGGGGGAGATGAATGTTTCAAGAGATGTGAGCTCTGGTACAACACGCTCATAAAGGCGACGGCGACGGAGATAGTTGCCCTCCAACCCATTGAGCAACTTTCCATCCAATGGTGGGTTGTGGTGGATGGCCAGGAACTTGACCTGTGACTTGATCTTCAGAAGGAAACGGGAGATACTGACATCCCATTCTTCTGTGAGGTAGTGGTCTCTGTGGAAAGTCTTTTCATGGAAGGAAACACGCTCGAGCTTGGGTACCTTTAGAGCGAGGTCATCGAGGAACTCAGTGAGACAACCACAATCGTGCTCCTGACAGCCAATACCCATCTCGAGCTCCACGAGTTCGGAGAGGTCAATGCATGACTCAATAAACTCTGTGGTGAGTGTACGCAGGACAGTGTTATAGTCGTGCAGACCGTGGACGTGGTTGAAAACAAGACGTCTCAGCTTCAGCTTGGTGAGCCCCGCTTCTGACAGGACTTTGAGAAGACGGAGCGATGCGGACTCTTCGTCTTCCAATACAAGTTCCTTGATACTTGAAAGTGTTGATAGTTGTGGAAGTTCCAGTGTTTCGGTGTACTCGTGAAGTTTGACCGTAAGAGACTCGATAGTGCTGGAAATGGAGTCCAACTCCTTGAGGTCGGAAGTAACGAAGTTCTTGAGTGATGGCAGTGATGAAGGTTGGATCCTTGGGTCAAAGGATTGGAACTGTTGGATGTTTGGACAGTTTTGTTGGACGGAAGTAACAAACTCTGATAGATATTCCGCCCCTTCCTTCTCTGTGAAGACCCCATCATAAATAGTCACCTTCTTGACCAGCTCTCCATACTTGGCCAGACTCTCCTGAAGCGAGAGTAGCTTCAAGTACACAAGATAGTCGTTCTGGTCTGATCTCTTGGAGATATTCGACAGGCCAGCAACCTCAGTCGCACTGGAATCGACAAACCATTCATCACTCTTGAGTCTTGGGTTGCGCCTCACGTATATGGCGTTGTATAGCTTCGCTGTGCTGAGAGTATGGAGAGCATGTGATGTCTGTGCGAGTACCAGGAGGTCGCTCTGATTGCAGAAAAAGAGAACACTTTGGAGGACAGGTGATGGAAGGTCTGTGAGTGGTCTGGACATCGTCTATTGTTGTATAGACGGTTGCTGTGGGAGATGACTTGTCTTAATAGGGTGTTCTTTTATGTCTTGTGGTGCGATGTGCCCAACAAGGCGAAATTGTTGGTTGAGCGCGAGATCCGTCTAGGCAAACAACACTACCTGGAAATATCTCTATTCATATGCATCACAACTATACAGAAAACTACAAGATGGACACCTCAAAGTCGGCCATGTCCTCTTCGTAATACTTTCTCGCCTGGATGAGTTTCAGATCGTTGATCTTGATGCCAGCGGGCACAACCTCGCCCTTCTTCTTGTATGCCTCCACCTCGTACTCATATGTCAGAAGCAATACCTGTGCAACCACAGACAGCGCCTCGTTCAAGGCATGCACCAGTGGTATGCTTTCAAGTGGTGTCGACTCAGTGATGGTGGCGCTGTGACGTTCGTTGTACTTGAACACAGCACTTGTGAGGATTGCAGAGAAGAGATCACCAGAGCCGGAGAATGCAGCTTGGATACGGGGCATCTTGAAATAGAACATTCGTAGTTCACCAGCAGATGTCTTAGTGCACCCGGCACTGTACATGTGGTTCTTGTCAGAGGTCAACTCCACACTCGTCACAACAGTGTGCTCAACTGGGTATCTCTCGTTGAATGACACTATGGCGTCTTTGAGAGTTTCCAGACTCTCCACCTTGACCCCACTGAGCACTTCCAGCTCGAGCTGGTTGGGCGTAACGGTGTTCACGTTCCCAGATCTCAGAATCTTCTTGTATAACTCGACGTTTCCTTCACTGACGTATAATCTCCCATGGTCTCCTAGCACCGGATCCATGACCCACTTGATGCCCCTCTTCGCCAAGGCAGTACAGATCTCATCGACTGCAGCAAGCCCGTCATCTCCAGGAACGTATCCTGTGAGCACGGCATCGTACTCCACACCAATATCTTCGAGCCCGGCATAGATATCCTTCAGGACATCTGGAGAATACCGCTCGCCTTTGAACTTGCCGTACGCAGGATGGTTCGAGAACTGCACGGTGTTGAGCACATCCACGTCCCAACCACGGATCTGGAGGGGGAAGGTGCCTGCCCTGTTTCCCACGTAGCCATGGACGACATGTGATTGGATCGATAGCAGCTTGTTCACTTTGGCCGTTGCTCGTGTCATGATGGCCTTTGTGTATGGGGGATCTAAAGGGAGCAGCGATGACTCTTCTCCGAAAGTTTTGCTGATAACGCACTCGAAGATGGAGCTGTCGGAACCTCGCGGAGGAGCTGAAAATAAACACGGAGGAATCGCTCGAACGGGAATCGAACACGGAGAAGTTCTGATGTGGCGCCTCGCCGTTATCAATTTCGATGCCGCCCGCCACAGCGCATTTACGTCCACTCCACTCCACACATTCTTTTCGTCTTTCTGCTTCCACACCGAAGAAAAGTACCACAACCGGCACTACTTCTATCAATAATGGCTCCAAAGGACTCTGTTACGCTCGACCTCAACTACCCGCTCTATGCGGCCCAGTTTGCCGACGCTGAGACGCTTCTCGTCGCTGGTGGTGGTGGCGAGGGCAACAACGGCATCCCGAACAAACTCTCATCCGTCTCCATTGATCTTGACAACAAAAAGTCCCCACTCACTGTTGCTGGTGAGTTCGAGCTCCCAGGTGACAACGACTCCCCAACTGCACTTGCTTACGCTAAGGGAACCGTCCTTCTCGGAGTGAACGAGTCCTCAAAGAAGATCAAGGCAGGGTCCAACAAGTCTCTCGTCAAACTTGACTTCTCCAACACCGGCGCTGAGAAGGTCAAGGAGGGGGAGAAGCCAAAATCCCCATTCAGTCTCAAGCTGAGCACAGACATCTTCAAGTCCACAGACCCGAACGACTACGTCAAGCTGATTGCTGTTGCCACGGACCTCTCTGTTGCCGCTGTGGTGTCATCCGAGGAGGTGTCATCAGTGTACTTGGTGAAGCCAGATACTCTCGAAGTTATTGAGAAGGTGGATGAGGACAAGGAGATCAGGGATGTCTCGATCAGTCCAAATGGAAAGAAGCTTGTCTACATCACTGAGAACACCCTTACCGTTATTGAAGATGGTGAGGCTTTGACGCTCACATACAACAAGTTCACCTCGAACTACTTCCTCACCAAGGTCCACTTCACCACCGACGACAAGATCACAGTTGGTGTCAACCTGAGGAACAAGGCTGGTGTTCTCTTGCTTGAATCAGTCATCACCACTGATGAATCCACAAAGACACCAGTGCTCAAGACCACCAAGGCTCGTGTCTTCTCCACCAAGTTCCAGAAGATCACCGGCATGGCCGTGTACGCCAACTCCCTCATTGCACTTGTTGGTAATGACCACTCGATTACCATTTGCAACATGGATGACTTCTCTGTGTGCAAGCGTCTTGAAAAGGTACACTCCTTTGCAATCACAAAGGTGGCCTTCTCACCAAATGGTAAGTATTTGGCATCTGTCTCTGCTGCATCCACACTCAATGTCTGGAGAATTCCAGAGAACATCAAGGTGACATACGACAGCTACTACTACTCCGCTGCTGCTATCGCTGTTGCCATCGGGTTGTACTACCTCAGAGAGGCATTCCCATACGAGAGATGCGTTGCCATCACGGCGTGGTTGGACGAGTTGGTCGATGGCCCAGCAGAGCCACAGCTGCCATACTACGATTTTGAGGATGAAAGTACCTGGAGACCAGATGGCTACGAGGAGGACGTTGAGCAGCCACAGGAGACAACCATAGTCATTAAGGAAAACATCGTCATTAAGGAGGGCGACATCGTCGAAGTTGAGACTGAATCGATCGTTCTTGTTGATGAGACAGATGTCGTTGAGGAGACTGAGGAGACCGCTGCCTCCTGAGCTCTTATGATCTACGATCACATCCACACATTTAGGTGAAAATAATTGTACATTATCTGCATGCAAATGTTAAGTAATGGTCAGTCGTCGTCAAGGAAGCGACTTGTAGTCTCGTCATGTTCAGGTGTTGGTGCTTCTTCGTGTTCGGATGCTGGGGTTTCTTCGTCCTTGTCCTCTGTCGCTTGAGGTTCCACGGCTGTATCTTCCACACCAACAGAAGAGATTTGGGCGCAAGCTGGTTCCTCAACAGAGTCTGTCTTAGAAGCACATTTCTTGATAGTAGATCTGGCCTGTGCAATCAACTCGTTCCATCCATCTTTATTCAACTGTTTCTCCGTCTTGCTCGCCTTGAAACTCAAAGTGTTCTCCCACTGTGCGAGTTGTTTCCTCAAGACCCGTGGGTTCTTCGGTTGTATCGAGTCACAATTAGCGTTCCACAAGATCAAGTACTCGTTAAATCGTGCTTCCAACTCATGTCTGGCACCAGTTGTGGAAAGCTCGAGCTTTTTGAGCTTCGACTTGAGTGCCGGGTTGGAGAGAGAAGAGAAGTCCAGCTTAGTGAGCTTCTGGTAGACGGGTTTCGGTTCCTTGGGTTGGAAGAAAACAGATGTTTCCCATGCTGGAATCGATGATGTAGACGATGTGGATGGTGGTCGTGATATGGGTTCTGTTGAGGATGAAAGCTGTATCACTTGCTCAGATGCACTGGGTTCAGAAGAGAGGGGATTGTTGAGACAGATGTCGATGTGGGTAGTTTGAAGTTCTTCCAGTGGAAGATCCTTTTGACAGATGGGACATACCCCTGTAGCCACTTTGGGTTTGCTTGTATCCTGTTTCAGCCTCTTCAACAACCGGTCAATGCCCTTGTTGGATTGCTCTGGCTTCCTCTTGAGTGTGTGCTGCTCAATGATCTGGAGGTCGTCATCGAAATCTGCGTCGTTGTAATCATGAAAGTCGTCATCAAAATCATCAAGATCAATGACTTCTGTTGTTTTTGGTTGTACCTGTGGTTGTACTTTAGTGTTCTTCGCTTTGGGAGCAGGAGATGGTGCCAAGTGTATCAACAGATCTGGCCGTACGTCTTTGTATGCCAAAACTACCTGCTCCATCAGCACATTCCTGCTTAGATATGACTCCCTCAGCTCCTTCGAACATATTGGACACTGTTGGGTGTGTATCAGGTACTTGCGTATGCACATCGAACAGAAGCTGTGCCCACAACTTGTCAGCATCGGCGCCACCATGAACTCTTTGCAGATGTGACATCGTAGAAGCGAATCCAGCTCGTACAACTTCGGGATCCGAGTCGACTTGAAGTCCAGTGGATCTGTGATTGTCGTTCCAGTCTTAAACGACATTGATCCAGCACCTCAAACTGGCCAAACTCCCTTCAACAGCTCTTCAGCAAGAGAATTTGCCTCCCGCCTCCCGTTTGTTTTTGTTTGCGCGCACATCATCGCGTCAGCTTCGCGTTAGTTTCGCGTTGTTAGGAGCGTTTGATCTCTCCTAAAGTTCGGGATTCTGGGTGTGCGGGTTCAGTTATTTCGCTATTTGACACATAGTTGTATACTGGAGCTACTCATCAAACGTAAATCTCTGTGGCTTTCCACTTGATCCTCTGTTATTTGCGGGAAACACCGCCTTATAAACTCCAAGGCTATGATAGGCCAAATCGCGCTTAGAACCGATCTCGTCACGTGTAGCATGGACCGGAATTTGCCGTTTCCGGCGACTGAAAAAAGTTGTGTGAACTTCACCAGCCAAAACGCATCGGATCATCTCGACAGCACCAATCTCCAGTTCATCGGCCTTGACACACTTTCATCTCGCCACAGTGCTTTTGGCATCCACTTCCACATTCAGATCATCTCTTTTCCCACTCCACACAGAACCTCACTCAAAGGGCGAGCACACGGGAGATCTCGGGAATATCCATACAACTCGGCCCACAAAGTGCAGAAGCAGCTACTACAACAACAAAGCCTTCGCCAGAACCGTTCTGAGACATATTATGGTATTGGTGCTCAACTGCAGCTGCTGAACAAGTTTCCATCGCAACCTACTCCACGCCGGGCCCCAGCATTGTCGCCGGAACACACACCGCTACACACATTCGAGGTTGAACAATGCGACGCTGCCCTGTAACGATAGGCTCCATCCAGAGCCGGCTTCGACATCATTTCGTCCGCTCACTACCAGCTGTCTATCAGCCAATTGCCGTACGGCATACATCTCGCTCACGGGTCAACTCAAGACCGATCTCATCTACATCCGTCATCAACGACAGCTATGCCCTGGTTCCACCTCTTGTTCATAAGGAATCCAGTTTGACAGAGCTGGATGTATCGACACCAAAAACCACACATACAGATAAAACGCATCGAGACTCAACTCAGGTATCAACAGTGGTCGTACCGCCAACCGCTACAAGAACCAAGGTTTCTGCACCACGACCAACAAAACCATCAGTACCCTTCACGAGAATCGAAGCGTACATTCAAAAGAACCAGTTCGAACGCATCACGAAGATGTTTGAAGCATACCCAGAGCTTAAAGACCGTATCAGATCTTCCGAACTGACCACAATATGTTCTAAGCTCTACCAACTTGGCCTACACAGAGACATTATCTCGCTCAACTACATCTTCCCTGTCACATTCATGTCCGCACCTGAGCTCCTACGAATTGCTCTCAGATCCAGTTTTAATATCCAGGATTTTGAACTGTTTGAGAGTCTTTTCACCCGATACCTCGAGGATCCAGATCTCAAGGCTGAGTACTTCAACATGGCCCTTCAGGTGTTCTTGAAGACAAACACAGAGTTTGCAAAACAGCTTCTGCATCAGATGGTGTTCTCAGACTACCCAATGGACTCTGAGACGATATATCTCTTTTTGAAGGTCGCAAACAGAGTGTCTACCTTCTCAACTGTCAAGTTTGCACTCGATCTTGTCAAGAACAACCCAAAGGTGCCAGTAAGCCCTAATGTCTATGGGCTTTTCATCAGGGGTTTCTATGGACGTGCTTCGCCAAGAGACATGACTCAGCTTTCTGACTACATTTCCAGCCAGGGTGCAGAGACTCATGACGAGGTCAGGGTTGCCTACATGCTGAATGACATGACCAACTCAGACGTTGATGAGGCATTCCGCAATCTCGAAACGATGGTGTCAACACTCACTGACAAGGTGCAGATCCGGAGATTGTTTGTGGCGGTGTACTACATGTTTTACAAGCAGATGACGGTGCCTGACTCTGCGAACTATCTGGCGTTGTTGCACAAGTGTGAAGTATCGGAAACACCACGCACCCACGCTCAAGTCTTGATGATCTTGTCCAGAAGCCATTTGTTGACGAGTGTGTTTCACTACATGAAGCTCACCAGGAAACAACGGTCTCTCTATCTCTCGAAGTACTACTTTGTTGCCTTTGCAAGAGCTTGCATCCAAGCAAGTCCAGAGTCCTCACACCATATTGCCAACAAGTTCACCAACTTCCTTCAATCTCGCAAGCATTCCATCCATTGGGCTCATGACGCACTCATTGAGCTCAGTCTCGATGACAAATCTCAGAAGCTCTCACCACACGTCCAAATCCAACGCTCTCGGATGTTTGCACAAAGATCCAACGATATCAAGAAGTACATCCGTGAGGGTGACGACCGAGGCTTGATGTCCTGTGTCAACGAGCTGCTGAGAGCAGGCATTCGTCCACCACTCCCAATGCTGACTTTTGTACTGAGAGGACTCATCCAAATTGGGTCATCAGACGACACAACCATCTACAACCTCATACAAGACATTTACTCACGTGTGCCTATCGATGTTGAAATGACCATGCTGAAGCGAGATGTTCTGCAGACTGTTGACTCCCGGCGCCATGTTGATGTTCCCACTGGGATCGTCCGCAAGTTCGTCTCGAAGCACAGTGGACAGTTGTACTGGACACATTACAACCAGCTGGCTTCATTAGCTATGGAGTTCAGGAATCATGCGTTGGCTATTGAGCTTGTGGCACAGGCGAGAGCGTCGGAGTCGTACAGAGTTGATAGCAAGACGATTATGCTGTACAGTACAGCACTGAGAGCACTAGCTCACAATGGTGATCCAAATATGATGGTTTCGTTGGTGGAACATGTGTTGGCGAATGAGGAGCTGATGATTTCAAAGGAGTTTGTTATGAATCTGAAGAGAAGTCAGAAGTTGATGGTAAAGAAGGTTGGAGATGAAGATAAGCAGGGCTTGAAGAAGTTGAGAATGGCAGTTCACTCCGTCCATCAGAGATTGGCCAAACAGATGTCCCAGACACATTCAACAGTGGATGAGATCATGGTGTTCTTGGAGGAGTGGTCAAGTGAAGTGGAGTGAGATGAAGGATTAATGACCTGTGATGATATGTTTTGATTTTGAGAGAAGAGGAGCTAAAAAGCCGTCTGTACATACACCACACGCTGCATCTGCTATAGGGAATCCCCATGGCATACATTGATAATACGATAGCATATAGATGAAGTTTCTGGTGTAGCTCCTGTTGCTCCTGTTGAAGCTGTGGTTGGTGGTTGGTGCTGGTGATCGCGACGAAGCGACTCCTGCTAAAAATCTGGATCAAGCACTTCCCCTTCACACTGCTTTTGAACGTCGCCGCCACAGAACGCCTCAACACAGCGCTACACAAGATCCAATCCAATCATGGCTGAAGAGGAAGCAGTACTCGAACACCCTCCCGAAGTCTCGTTTATCTCCATCGAGAAGACGCTCAAGGAAGCAGTGAGTTACGCGCCCCGCCCATCGCAGCAGCACTCCGCTATCAGCTACTAACCGCCCACCAGGAACCCGCCGCCACCAAACAACTCATCCACCACTTGATCGAGCAAACGGTCTGTCCAGTATGCCAGGACCACATGTTTGTGCCGTTCATGACCCGCTGCGGCCACAACTTCTGCTACGAGGTATGTTCCTTCATTCCATCTCTAGGTGATTACTCTACTAACCAAATGGACAGTGTCTCGCCAACTGGCTCAACGAGCACGACTCGTGTCCGACATGCCGCGGTGGAGTCACTGATGCACCAAGTCTCAATGTGGCACTTCAGGATATCGCCAACACCCTTTATCAGACAACAACGGCACTGCTAACATACACGCCCCCGGAGCTCGAACGGGAGCGCAGCATCAAGATCAACTTCTACAAAAAGGATCTCAGTCGAAACAACCTATTCAATCAGATCTTTGCCACCCAGGGTACGGCACTGCTGGACGAAGAGGACGGGGTACAGAGATGCAGCAACTGTCATTGGGAGGTTGAAGGCGGTGTGTGTCCGAACTGTCACGCCAGGGTCAGAAATAGTGGGCTGCGACCAGGTGAGCAGTACTTCGACGAGGATTCACAAGATTCGGAAGACTCAGATGAGTATATTCTCCAATTTCCTCCGGTCCATGCCGTTGGTTCTTTTGATGACGAATCAATGGATGACCCGCATGTGCCGTATGACCTTGACGAGGAAGTTGAGGATAGTGATGATTTCATTGCCGATGATGGTTCTGTGATTGAGTACAACACTGACAGCCATGAAGACTTCCTGTCATCGGGTGGGTCTACTCCTGTGAGGCACGACTTACCAGATGCTCTTGCACCCGAGGAGACATATGAGTTTGATGATACACCAGTCGGATCGGAGAGCCCTGCCCACAGTGACTACTCAAATTGGGCTGGATTCAATGGCGATGTCGACATGTCGCCAATGGTCAGTCAAGCTGCATATCCATCCATCTTGTTAGACAGTGACAGTGGGGATGAAGGATCAGGAGAAACAGCTGCACTGTGTATCTCGAGTGACGATGACAGACCGATGGTACGGAACAGGGCACGCAGATTGGTGATCAACGATGAGGATGAAGACTCTGACTCAGAGTGATCTAAAGACATTTCATATATCTATTAAGGCTATTCAAAGTGGATCTTGTTGTTGATGGACCCGATTCCGTCGATGTAGCACTCAACCACGTCGCCATGTCTCAGCCACTTTGGTGGCTCGAACCCAGTACCAACACCTTGTGGGGTTCCCGTGAAGATAAGATCACCAGGTTGCAATGTCGTTCCCATGGACAGGTGGCTGATGAGGCGTCTGACCGAGAAGATAGCATCATTGGTGTTGCTGTCCTGTCTCTGTTCACCATTGATCTTAGAACCAATCTGCAGGCTATTTGGATCCTTGATGAGCTCAGTGGACACAATGGCTGGTCCAATTGGTGCCCATGTATCAAACATCTTTCCCGTGTTGAACTGGGATCCACCTCTCTCAATCTGCCAGGTTCTTTGTGACACGTCGTTTCCAACTGTGTATCCTAAAACGTAGTCCAGGGCGTCCTCTTCAGAGACGTTCTTAGCCGGTTTTCCAATCACAACAACGAGTTCAGACTCATAGTCCACCTTGGCACCCTCGATCTGAGCCTGCTTAGGGACAACAATGTCACGGCCTGGAGCATTCAGTGTGGTGGATGGTTTGTAGAACAAACATGGCCACTCCGGGATGGCCAAGTTGATCTCCCTCGCATGCTTCTTGTAGTTCATCCCAATCATGCGAATGGTGTGGACATGGGTGTTGTCGAGTGGGGACAGCAACTCTTTGATATCGAGAATCTCCGAAGTCACCTCATGCTGCGAGAACACATTGCCAGAGATCTTGTATGCCTGTGTCACGAGTCGGGCGTCAGTGGTGGAGGTGAGAATAGCGTCACCGAAGTAGGTGTTTCCGTCCGTGGCGATGAAGCGAATTAGTCTCTGTTCAAAACGTTAGTTACTTGTTATCTCAATTCTTGAAAAGGTTTCATACCTTGAAGGCCATTGTTAGAGGTGCTTGGAGATGCTTTCGATCACCTTCCAGATCTCATGAGCGGAGCTGGCACATATTCGTCCGGGGATCTTGTATGCTAGAAGTGGCGGTGCAGGTCTGTGGCTAGTGCGCGAGATGATCCAGCAATTGTAATTGTTTCGTACCTTCACCTAATGATATTGCCTCTGACTTTCATATATGGCAAACAATCTACGTTGGATCATGTGGTAAGTTTGGATATACTGAAGTCCAGACCGATAGAGTATATCAGGCCTTGGATTAGGGAGGTGCATAGATTGCCCTGGGCACGCCACAACTTCTGTGATCAAAGCTCTTCAGCTCTTCATTGAAATCCCTTGCAACACTGCATGCCATTGTAAGACTGCATGATCAGTTGACTTTCCAGGTATTGAAGAGTGAACTCGGTCAAGAGAGCCTAGCAGTAGTAAAGACATAACCATTGCTGACCGCTCCTCGCACTTATGCATTGGCGGTTAGGCAGCCCCGACGCTCACATTTTCCCATCGTGTGATTGGGCAGCTGTTCGCGCGCTCGAAAAAGTGAGCTTACAATTTTGAAAACAGGCGCACTCCATGGAGCCACTTGAAGAAAGAAAACAGCATACACACAAGCACAACTATTCAAGAGTACGTTTTGAGAGAGGTGGATATGTGGTTGGGGCAATGATATGTCTGGTTTGCGAGAAAGATCGGGGCTGATTGGCGTGATGTGGCTCTTGCGGGCACTCGCTTGTTGGACATCGACATCGACATCGACATCAACATCAACACTCATCAGACAAACACCACAAACAACAGCTTCAAATGGGACCTTACTAACAACTATGCAGTGGTCAACAACGTTATTGAGTTGCAGAAGATTTACCAGACTTCCACCAAGCCATTGTGGATGAGACACCCAAAGTCTAAGTTCTACGTCTACCCATTCTGGGCTTTGTTCTGGAGTGTCAACGCCGTCAACACCTACTACTTGGGTAGAGCCATCTTGGGAATCAAGGACCCAAAGAGATCCTAATCGCTATTTATCCACACACAAACTCAAACACACAAACATTACATCACATACAAAGTCATCCACTTTTCTTTTCAACATTCATGACACACATCGACTTATTCTCGGCACTTGCTCATCATTGACCGGACATATCATCTCGTTCTCTGCACAGACAAGGTACGTTTCGTTATAGTACTGGGACTGTCGTCTACATTCCATGCGTGAATAATAATCATGGGTATTTGCAGCTACTGTAGTCATACGATTGGTGGCCTCTTGACATCAAACAAGAATAAATAGTACAGTTCTAAAATCTAAACAAAAGTACAAACAATCCAAACTATCTGGATCTGCTGTTTTACAATCAGTGCACACGGGACTGAATATCTGGAACAACACAGTCAATCATCTCCTGCAACCCCTGTGCCATTCTATATGGCAAGTCATCACTTAGCGACGACATCACCTCAAACTTTTGCTTAATCGACTCAACCTTCTTGACAAAGTTCAACAGCTCATGGACGTCATACGTAGAGTTGTACAACTTACACCAGACAATCACCTTCAGGAACACAATGGAGATGTAGAACGTGCAGATGTGGATCTGGTCGGACAGGCACTTGAAGTAGAGGTCGTCATTGATTCCAATGATATGGTTCAACACTTTCAAACAGTGGTAAAGCATCTTGTTCAACACATCTGGGTCATCAATATGCTTCTGTGTTACATCCCTCGTGTCAACATCCAGAATGTTGATGGATCCAAGCTTCAAATGGTAGAAGGCAACAACGTAGACGTAGTGGTACCCGAACTCAACAAACTGGAGGTTTGGCTGTTTGAACAAGTAGTTCCATTGATCGTACCACAGCTTCAAGTCCTCCTCAAACACCTGGAACTCAGTTGCGCTCCCTGCCTGGATGTAGTTGTACAGCAACAACTGCAACGAGATCTCACTGATCATACGGCCATCAAAGTTGGTAGCCTGGGTCAAGTCCAAACTGTGTCTAGCCTGGTCCAGTCTGATCTCATCAAGAACACACATTCTTCCCGAGAACACACAGTTGCAGAGGTGGACCAAACACATATGGTTCCAAATCCTGAAGTTGGACAGCTTTTCAGCCTCAACGTTGAAAGTTCCACCACTGATCGAGTTAGCAGCGGACAGAAAGTCGTTGTTCATATCCAGTGTCAGAAACTGCTTGACGGCGATTCCACTCAAGAACCAAGGATCGACAATGAAGTCAGGAGTCGTGAGAGAGTACCCATACACCGCCAGAATCACCAGCGCCTTGAGGAAACTCACACTCTGTGGGGACTTGTAAAGACCTTCGTATAGCTCGATGCGCAACTGTCTGATCAAGTGCTGGTATGTGTCGTAGTTCACACCAGTGACTTGGTATCTCATTGAGGTGAGACAGATTGTGGTGAGCAGCATTGGAGACGACAGCTTCATTGAATCAATAATCTTCTCGGCAGACACAGGAGGAAGGGAAATCCAGCGGCAGTAACCTTCTTTGAACTTGTTGACGTGATAGATTGCATCGTCGTAGGACACAATACCCAACGATAAGACATTTGGTGGTTCATTGGCTGAAAAAGGTGTGACTGGTGATAACAAGTGAGAAATTGTGATTGGTGTTGACTGGTATGACACAGACTTGGAGATAAGGTGGAAAGGGGATGTCTCTGCTGGTGGAAGTGCCTTGGAGCTCGCATCGACATCTTCAAAGTTGAGGACTGGCTGAATGCCATGTTGTCTCTGGACAATGGTCAGGATGCGCTTGACGTTATCATTGAGTGCCTTGAAGGTATCGGATCCCTCCATAGTAGGTTGCGCAGACTCCATATCATCGTCCAGCTTCCGTTTTCTGTTGATTGTGTCCTGATCTGCCTTGAAGGGAGTGCCATCAGTGAGGAAGGAACACTCTTTGGCAAGTGAGAGGCATCGAAGACAGGATACCGAGTTTGGAGAGGCGAAACATCTCGTCTTTTGGCGACGGCATGTCACGCATGCTTGTCGAGCACGGGGAAGCTGTCCGTTGTGGGTTTTGGTGTTGTTCATCTGTGATGCTTGGAAGGGGATCAATGTTGTGGAGAAGGGGCTAGCAGTAACCTGAAACACTCAAGCAAAATGATCACAAACCAGCGTACACTGGGGGAAATTCAGAGCTGGGGAGGCAACAGTCCTTTAATATCCACAGTCTATCGAACTGTTGTTTCTTGTTCTTGTTTACATTGATATCAGGCATCGGTGCGCTCCTGAAGAGTGAAACCAAGAAAGTTTCCACGGGCTGCAATTCCGCCGCCGGGAGCTGACTACTGAGTGGGCCGCCGGACTTGCCGCGGCCCGGTCTCGATTCCCGCGGCTGTACACTATCGGGGTCTGATTACCGCATCCGGTATCTTTTCTCATTTGGCAGTTATCCATGTTTTTCGTCATGTTTTCGCCGCACGTGACAGAAACCGGCGGACTGCAGATCGGCGTGGTTGCCAAGGTTACAGGGGCTGTCTCCCCGATGATGATGTAGGTACAGCGTGAAGGAAGCCTCGACTATAACCGAATTACGTGGCGAAACATGGAGCATGGGAGACCGGCGGTGGACAATTGGAGGGAGTTGGAGTTCCAGTGATGCTTGTTCATTAGAAGGGAGCTTTGTATGTGCCGGTTGGCCTGAAACTGGGCGATCTGTCACCTCTGTTGCGGCAGGGCACTGATCTTCAACCCTCACTCTGCCACGGGTCAATGGCATCCTCCAAGTTTCTCTGTGACCACAAAAGCATCCACTACCATGAGATGAACACCAGCAACGGTACCTGACGAAACAAAAAGCTTGTCGGCAGCAGGGATCCCCAAACACCAAATAAGTACTTTAGCGACCTGTCAAAATCGAACTAGCCGAATCCTCATCCAGCGGGGTCCAGGGGCCCACGGGTGTGCACTAACGGAACAACGATTGCACCGATTCTGATACGCAAAATCAGCCAGAATTGCCAGAATTCTATCAATTGGAAGCAATTCAACCTAAATGATCTAACCACATCCAAATAACTAAACAATTTTAGTCTATCACTGATCTCTTGCCATGGAGTCCGGAAGCGCAATGTCGTCACCACTTGCCAATCATTTTTCTCCTGCGTCTAGGCCCTCCAAAACCAAAAAAAGACCGCCTTAGAATAGCACCCAAACAAAAGCATCTCTTCCACTTCCCCAACCGCATTCACCTCTCAGATCCATCTCACGCTCAATTAGCGCGTGCCCGTCTCCCAAAATTAAGCGAACACACCACACGATGGTTGCCGTGGACATCATTGCCACGCTGGAAGATCCTTCTGCTCTCGTGGCCTTACTTCAGGACCCCGACCAGCTTGAGCTCTTCCGCCACGGTTGCCTCTCCCAGCTCGGATCACAGCGTGAACGCATCGAGAAACTCGAGCACCAGTACTCGCAGAACAAGCGTTCTCTTGTTGAAATCAGGGACCTGCTCACGGGTGTTGCAGACGGTGAGTTCCCAGCAACCTTCTACATCGAGCCTCGCACTGATGTCGACCCAGAAATCACAGACGTCCAGAAGGCATTCAACCTCATGATGAAGGTCATTGGCCAGTACGCCGAACAGGTCACCAAGATCGCTACAGAGGTTGCCAATGGTGAGCTTGGAGGACAGGTGGAGAGCACGGGTACACGAGGAAGATGGAAGGTGCTCAGTGACACGCTCAACACAATGGCTCTTAACCTCACTGAACAAGTCAGAGAGATTGCCGATGTCGTGAGAGCAGTCGCAGATGGTGATTTGTCCAAGAAGATCAATGTTCATGCCCAAGGTGAGATTTTGGCTCTACAAGATGTTATCAACACAATGGTTGAACAGCTCAAGACGTTTGCTTTTGAAGTCACAAGAGTCTCCAGAGAAACAGGTGTCGAAGGACAGCTTGGTGGGCAGGCTGTTGTGGCTGGTGCTGAGGGTATTTGGGAAGAGCTCACAGACAACGTCAATGCCATGGCTTCCAATCTGACAAACCAAGTCAGAAATATTGCCAATGTCACTACAGCTGTTGCAAGAGGTGATTTGTCCAAGAAGGTCACTGCTGATTGCAAAGGTGAGATCCTGGAGCTAAAGATCACAATCAACCAGATGGTGGACTCCCTACAGACGTTTGCCATGGAGGTCACGAGTTTGGCTACAGATGTCGGTATCAAGGGTATCCTTGGTGGACAGGCTGTTGTCAATGGTGTCGAAGGTGCATGGAAAGACCTGACTGATAACGTCAACGCGATGGCCACGAATTTGACCAACCAGGTGAGATCCATTGCCACAGTCACAACGGCAGTTGCACACGGTGATTTGTCACAGAAGATTCATGTCGAGGCTCAGGGTGAGATCTTGGAGTTGAAGGACACCATCAACAAAATGGTTGACTCTCTACAGGTGTTTGTCTCTGAAGTTACCCGAGTGGCCAAAGATGTCGGTGTCGAAGGTAAGCTTGGTGTTCAGGCCCAAGTCTCTGATGTCGATGGTCTTTGGAAGGAGATTATCACTAATGTGAACGTCATGGCTGCAAATTTGACGTCCCAAGTCAGAGCATTTGCTCAGATCACAGCTGCTGCCACAGATGGTGACTTCACCAAGTTCATCACCGTTGAGGCGTCTGGTGAGATGGACACGTTGAAGACGAAGATCAACCAGATGGTGTTCAATCTAAGAGAGTCTATCAAGAGAAACACTGCAGCAAGAGAGGCAGCTGAGCTCGCTAACAGTGCCAAGTCTGAATTCTTGGGTATTTTCTCGCATGAGTTGAGAACACCATTCAACGGTATCTTGAACTACACACAACTGACTTTGGACACAGAGTTGACACAATATCAGAGAGAGATGCTCTCAACAGTTCACAACTTGGCCAACTCCCTCCTAACTATCATCGATGACATCCTCGATATCTCCAAGATTGAAGCCAACAGGATGACCATTGAAGAGGCCGACTTCTCCCTCAGAGGCACCGTGTTTGGTGCGTTGAAGACATTGGCTGTCAAGTCCATCGAGAAACCATTAGAGTTGGTGTACGAAGTTGACAACTCTTTCCCTGATTCCCTCATTGGTGACTCTTTCAGATTGAGACAAGTCATTCTTAACCTTGTTGGTAATGCCATCAAGTTCACATCGAAGGGGCATGTCAAGCTCAAGGTGAGGAAGGCAACCACAACACTGGATCAGACCATCGCCAAGACGGTCAAGGACACAAGCTTTGTTATTGGTCCAGCAGATCTCAACATCCACCCACAGGACAAGAAGAATCCATTGATGCTTGAGTTCTGTGTCAGTGACACTGGAATTGGTATCGCTCAGGACAAGTTGGACTTGATCTTTGAGACGTTCACACAAGCAGATGGTTCGACTACACGAAAGTTTGGTGGTACCGGTTTGGGTCTTTCGATCTCCAAGAAGCTGATTCATTTGATGGGTGGTGAAATTTGGGTCACCTCCAAGTACAGAGAAGGATCACAGTTCTACTTCACAATTTGTGTGTCTCCGTCAGAAGAATCCCCATCTAAGAGAGACGAGAGACTCTTGACCTTCAACTTGCATCAGATCTTATTCATCTCGACTGATCATACCAAGGAGGAGACTGATGCTATCAAGGAGGACCTGCTTGAGTTAAACCTGAGACCTACTGTTGTACACCATCTAAACCAGGTCAACGTGACAGAGCACAGCAAGTTCGACGTGATCATCATTGACTCTGTGGAAACGGCTAAGTACCTCCGTGAGCTGTCTGAGATCAAGTACATTCCATTCGTACTGCTCCATCACACCATACCAAAGCTGAACATGAAGGTGTGTCTTGACCTGGGTATTCAGTCCCATGGAAACACACCATGCTCAATCATGGACCTTGCAGGATACTTGAACCCAGCTCTCGAGTCACGTATCGTCCCATCTGATGATAACACACCGCAGAAGTACAACATTCTGCTTGCTGAGGATAACTTGGTGAACCAGAAGCTTGCTGTGCGTATCCTGGAGAAGTATGGTCATGAGGTTGTTGTGGTCCAGAACGGTCAGGAGGCTATTGAAGAGGTTCAAAAGTGCAAGTATGACGTTGTGTTGATGGATGTCCAGATGCCAATCATGGGAGGATTCGAAGCGACTGAGAAGATCCGTTTGTGGGAGAAGGAGACGAATCCAATGAATCCAATCTCCGACCGTGTTCCAATCATTGCTCTGACTGCTCACGCCATGCTGGGAGACAGGGAGAGATGTCTGCAGCACCAGATGGACGAGTACATCTCCAAGCCACTGAAGCCTAATTTGTTGATCCAGACGATTGCAAAGACAGTGCACCACCTGAACAAGCTCAAGGAGTTGAGTGGCGCAAATCCAAGGGTGCAGGCACTCATTAACAGGGACTAGTTTAACATTCATCCATAGGAGTTATGATACACCGTTAATTAGATCTGGAAGTGTAGTGTACTGGTTGTCGATTAGACCGGCGATCTCTTCTACAATCAAAAGTCCCCGTCGATAACATGGATTGAGCCCGCAGGCACAAGAGTCTAGTTCTCACTATACACAGTAAACAACCAAGTAAAGGAAATGTCGAATCAACTGATTCCCAATGTCTCATGAAATGACATCAACATCGGGCGCCCAGCAACGTTCATTCTCTCTACGCTCCAGACACCTTCGCCAACACGTTGGACTCGTGCTCCATGCCACCGCAAATGGGGTGGACACAGTCACTAAAATCGCCCAAGGAGGATGTCCAGGCGAGAAATTTGATGTTGAGAGAAGAAGAAAGGGAAACGGGCAGTGGGAAGTTGGTAGATGGGTGGAAGTGTGCTGGAAAAAATTGCCAGCTGGACGTCGGACGGAAACAAAGTGTGGTGTTCGGGTGTGGAAATACCAAAGACTAAAAAAATACAATTGGCGGCGGATAAGGTGCGCGCGCGGGGGACTGTGGGGAAGAACGTTAGGGCGGACATAAGTGTTGGGGCACAGTTTAGCGAGGCATCGTGAGCTCCGGTAACTGAGTGTGATCTGGGGACCACCAAAGCATGGTTTGTGATCTGGATCTACGGATGAACAAGTGCGTGTATAGGTATTCATAAAGGTGCAAGATCATAACTAGAGTTCCTGGACGTGTCGAGATAGGTGTCTGTGCATGTATCTCTCATGAAGCAATGGTAATGACCTCAGATGGAATCAATCCCTGGAGTCCAACCATGTACTCATTGAGATACCTTGAGTTCTTCATCTTCTTCAACTCCATCTTGTTCCCGAGGATATCATGTGGTCTTGATGTTCTGACAAGTTTTTTGCCGACCCACGTATCATCATTGGTGAGAAGTTTGATGCAACGGAGGGAATCCTTGAGGAACTTGCGTCTCGAGTATCTCTTTGGTTCTGGCTTCCACTTGACTCCAGAGGATGAAGCTGTGTGTACTGTGCCTGACAGTGTGAAGTGGTCAAACGCGTCATGGATCTCAGTGATGTCATCGTCGTCGTCATCGTCAGAGTCATGCAGTTCACGGATAGAGTGGATGTCATTTTCTGGAATATCTTCATCGTCGTCATCATCGTCATCATCATCGTCAGCTGGGGCATGGGCAGCAGATTGGTCAACTTCGCGCATGGTGGAGAACACGTTAGAGGCCAGAGTGTTGTTGCGTGCGCGCGTTGTTGGTGGTATCGAGTGTGGGGTAGCTTCATCTGTGGCAGGCAGTGTAATGACAAAAGTTGGTAGGTTGACGGAACCAGGGGATGAAGAGTAGCTTTCCGAGCTGGTTTGCCTTGTCATCTGCTCCAAAGTGACAGTCTGTGAAGTTCTTCTTCTGCCAAAGATCATAGAGATCTTGTTCTTGAGCCCTGAATTCTCACCGGTGAAACTAGCGCGTCTTGGTTGCTTTGGTACAGCCAGTTCACGTCTGATGAGTTCCGTGTCTGAAAATGCTCTGTGTCTGTTTCTTCTGTTGCGTCTTCTTCTTGGGACGATGCGGTCAGTTGGCATTTCTCTGATTTCCAAGTCAAGCGAGACGTTGATGCCAATAGAGAGGTAGTTGGCCCATTTGATCATGTCGTCCAAGCAAGCAAACTGGATGAGAAACTGCTCTGTTTCACAACGGAGGCGGAGGCACGAGTTACGCTTCTTGTAGTCGATCGGGAGACCAAACTTGGCATGTTGAAGGGAGTATGACTTGACGAGGTTTGCTGGTGTCATGAACTCTGTGCGTCTGTTCATAATGGTCTCCAAGATGATGTCTTGCTCAAAGGGCGTGAACGTGTAGTGTTTCTTCGTCTTGGACTTCTTCACTTTGGATAGCACTGGCAGGTTGTCGATGGAATAGAAGTTCAACTGTGTGGAGTTGATCTCCATAAGCACGTTCTTCCATGCTCTGGCAGGCGAGGCCTCGTAGGGCGACAGCCACTCAACCTTGCGCAACACCAGCGTGGTCATGTACACGGCGGGTGTATAGTCTGGAAGAGTATAGTCCTCTGGACGCTCATAGACGGGGAAGTTGATGCCTCTGGAGGACTTCACCTGGGAGTAACAAGGTGGATGCTGCGCTTCTGGGTAGAGGTACTCGAGGTAGTCCATCTTTGCTTCAGCCAGTTCGGCCTTCTTTGGGCGGGGACGACAGATAGATGCGATAGCGTTTACCGCCGTGGACAAAGCGACTGGTGTGCTTGAGCGAGGTGGTTCAGAAGAACAGGTTGGCTCTTCAGAGCGTGGTTCTGAGAAGAGCGATGTTGTTGTTGGTTGAGAGTCCGTGGATCTGGCGGAAGCAACGAGCGAGAGAGATGACGAGCTCATGGAGACGGGTGCTGACTCAACTGACAGGGATGAGACGGATGCCCCGTTTGCGATAGGAACGACTAGTGTGCTCATTTGTGATGTTTGTCAGTCTGTCAAGGTGTTTCGTGCTGTTGTTGAAGTAGCGCTGGGTTGGAGTTGCTTGTTGTTTGGTTGCCGTTTCAGTGTTAGAGGTTGAGGGGAGGCCGATCCGGGCAGTCTGCTAATCAGGAACGGGTTGCTGGCGGGCGGTTGCTGTGTGTAGAGGGCGGTTCCTGCTGAGGTTCCGCTGTGGGGCGTGTGTGGTTCAGGGTTTGTCTGAAGGGTCGTTTCAGCCTGTTGCTGGGGTTCTTGGAGGAGGAAACAAGGGATTGAAGGCCTGGAGTCCTGGAGAAATAGGAGGTTGGCGAGCGGTTCCGGGTTGGCCGTGGAGAGCGCGCGGTCAGAGCACACTGGCGGGGCAGATCAAGGAGGCGCAGCGGAGTCACAGGCGGACTTTTCGAGCTGCTTTTTTGGCAGATAAGTCCACAAAATGTGCTGCTTTGTGATAAAAGTTGGTGTGTTCGAATACCACAACTAGGCCGTGGTTGCCCCTTTAATCGTTTCAGCGCCGGGCCTCTCGGCTGCTCTTTCTCCCGCCGAGACTGTCGCTCGCGGAATCTCGGACTAGCGATCGATCGACCCCTACAAGAAAAATACCCGTGACATCACCAAACCATGTCAAATATCCGAACACGCCATGACAGCTTGTCACGCCATATAGTGTCATCCAGCTCCTCTAGGCCGTACCAGAGAATAATTCACGTACTCCCCGAATCTTGCTCTCCACGTATTTACGCCCCGCAGATATAAGCAACCCCACTTACAGATTTCTTACCCATGACGTTTTATTGTTCCTTTATCGCGGCCTGCGTCTAGACCAAGTAAACACCACCACCACGAAGTTCTTCCACCTCCTTCTGCCAGAACTGCGCTCCCAGGTTTCTCACAAAGTCCTCCTGAGCCGGGTTCTCTTTAGTGAGGACTACCAGCCGCACAACGCACTCCCTGCGCAATTTCTCCCTCCTCAGCTTTGCACTGATGGTCTCACGTAGTCCAACGTTTGACTGTGACATGTTCAACCCACTCTTGAGCAGGTTCACCGAGTTTTGACGCAGTGCCTCTCTGTTCTTCACTGCTGGTTCATAGTCCTCCAACAATGATCTGGACAGCTCGTTGTCTGCCCTGTTGATGAGCACTTCAACGATCTTTGATACCTTGACTGAAATCTCGGGCGTCCGACGAGCCCGGTGGTCTTCGAGCTCTCTGGTGATCAACTCCTGCGCTGCCTTGAGAGACTGGTTGAGCTTAGCAATTATGCCCCATGATTGAGCAGAATCGAATGTTCCAAGTGACATGAATGTCTCGAGACTGTCCGCCTCAGCAAGATGTTTGGCCGAATCGGCGTCAAGTGGATACTGCTCCCAATGGGCCACAAGCTGAGCAAAGTCCGAGATGAGTACCCCCTGGACACCCCACAGGGTCAACTGATATTCAGCAATCTCATCTTTGGTCAATAGCAGCTCTGGAGCGTCTCCAATCTGTGGGTCGAACTTTCTCAAGATCAGATCAGCGGAAAACTTGAGGGTCTCCTCGGTGAACGCTTTGAATCTTTGAACAACTTGATCAACTTGGTTTCTGTTCTCGCATGCTGCAAACACTGCATCAATAAGCTTCAGTCCTGTGGTAATAGACTCCAAAATAGCAGAAGGAGTGACCTGTTCAAATGTCTGAAACTCTTCTTCACTTTCAGCGCCACTCGTGACGCTCACCTGGTCCAATGTATCTCCACTCTTCAAAAATGAGTCCAATTCATTCATCTGGAACTCCAACAGCCGAATGGTTAGCTCCACGGTTTCCTCAACCACCCCAGAAACCTGCACAAGACTCTCTGCCTCCTCCACAATCTCAACATTGATCAAAATCTCATTGTATGCACACTCCCAGTTCACCCATCCGCCAAACATCCCTCTAGTCACACGTTCATACTCGAGCTTCACCTCTTTCAACCCAACACTCAAAACAGTGCACCCCTCAACATCTTTCAGTACCACTGGGTCCACATCTTTGTATGTCTCGTACACATGCTGGATCAATCTCAAGTAGTTATACCACGCATCCCGATCCTTCTCATCCCCAACAACACAGGCATGCGAATACGACTCATAGGCTTGCTGATACGCACGCAGAGACTTTGAGAGGTCTGAGATCAACCATCGGTCACCTTGATCTTCTTGGGCAATGGCAAGTTCGAGGTGTTCGGAAGGGGTCGTTGGTGTTGGCGCTGTGATGCTTGGGCTTGGCTTCTTGGGGAATCGGGGAAGTTTCAGTTCTGCGGTGCTAAGAGTTAGTTGAGGTCAATGGATGACGATGCAATGGAATATGCTTACTCTTTGGAGGCATTGTGTGCAGATCTGATTGAATAATGTTATGGTATTGAAGTCCTGATGTTGAAAGTCCTCAAAGATTGTGTCAAAATTCCCCGAGCGCTTTCGGTTGGGCGTTCAGGAAAATACTTGCCCGTGATCTGGCGCGTGATGAGGTCCGATCATCAACAGATATCAGTCTTCGACGTTTCTGGCCCGTAGATAGCACCAGGCCTCCACAGGTACATAGCTCGTGTTGTAATGCCTAAGACGCTGCTGTTCTACTTGTAACAATTGTTATAATGTACATTCTAAAAGGTGGGTATCAATTGATATGTGTGGGAGTGGCCGACTGCAACCTCCAATCAGAGGGCATTCTTCCTCGTGAGGTAGTCAAATCTGGAGTACGTGTAACCAATGAATGGAAGATCCTCCTTGCTGTCTCCATTGCCCTTGCTCTTTGGTGCGTCTGGCTTGGCGGCCGCTGGGTTCTCAGCCACGTTCTCCAACTCCTCAGTTGGGAAGAATCTTGTGTCAGTGATACTCTTCAACTTAGGAATGAATGGAGCATCAACGTCTCTGATCGTGTTCCAGTCAACACCCTTGAAGAATGGATGGGCCTTGATCTCAGCTGCACCACCGTGTCTTCCCAATCTGTGGTCACTGTGTGTCAATAGTCTTCTGATAAGGTTCTCGGCCTCTGGGGAAAGGTGGATATCATCAGGGAACTGCAGTGTCTCCTGGAAGTTGAGGATCTTCTGATATGTCTCCTGTGGGGTCTCAGAACAGAATGGTGGCCAGCCAACAAGACACTCGAACATGATAGTACCGAGAGACCACCAGTCACACTCCTGGCCGTAACCTTGGTGGATGAAGATCTCAGGTGCGATGTAGTCTGGGGTTCCAACAGTGGAGTATGCCATCAGTCTTCTTGACTTTCTCCAAGTCTGGATCTGTTGTCTGTTGGACAAAGTCATGTGGATAGCATCAACCATCATGGTGTTTCTCGAACCTGGCTCGTTCAGTGGTTGTGGCTGTTGCAGCTTGTTCTCGCCGGGCTGTAGCAGCTTCTTGTAGTAGTTGGAGTCATGTGTCTTGTGGAAACCAGTAGACAACCCAAAGTCAGAGAGCTTGATGTGACCACGGATGTCAATCAAGATGTTGTCCGGTTTGATGTCTCTGTGGATGAATCCAAGCTTGTGAACCGCCTCAATCGCCAAAACACACTCTGCCATGTAGAATCTGGTGATATCCTCGGTGAACACTTGCCATCTGATCAGCATGGTCATCAAGTCACCACCCGGAAGGAACTCCATGATCAAGTACAAGTACTGAGCATCCTGGAATGAGTAGTAAAGCGACACGACCCAAGGAGAGTCACTTCCGGCCATAACATCTCTCTCGGCTTTCACATGAGCCAATTGGTCCTTGTCGTACATCTCAGCCTTGAGGAGAGTCTTCATGGCATAGATCTTTCCAGTGTCCTTCTTCTGAACCAATCTGACTTCACCAAATGCACCCTTACCGATAACTTTCACGGTCTCAAAGTCCTCCAACGACAATCTCGTTCTTCGCAATCTCAAAAACTGTGACTCCTTTCTTCCCAAACTCTGCAATTGTCTGTTCTTACGCTCCTCGGATCCCTCCTCGGTTGTAAGTTTGTGCTCCAAGTCGATTCGTCTCTGGTTACGCTCAACAGCATGTGCGACACTCATCTGGTAGTAGTTCTCAAGACGCAGCTTCACAGCAGCAGCCTTGTCCTGTGTGCTCTTCTTGAAGGTCTCAGGTCTGCGCTCAAAGTAGATATAGTTGCTACCCTTGGTGTTGGCCTCTGTGTTTGCCTGTACACTGCCCAAGTTGAATGTTGGTACCAGCTTGGTGTTGTTATCAAATGTTGTGTTGGCAGTTTGGTTGCGAGACGCAGATTGGAGAGAACTGGTGTTGGACAGAACTGGAGTCAAATGGTTGCTGCGAACACTTCTGGTTGGAGATGCTGGAACTTGGGGCTGGTAGAACTGGGGACTCTGTGGGATCTGCTGATGTGCACTGAAGTTACTCAACTGGCCTGGTGAAGATGCGTACTGGTTGGTGTACGCGGCTTGAGGGGCAGGAATTTTGACCGGGGATGAGGATGATGGTGGCGGCATGGTATTCTGCATGTTCAGGAGCTGCTGTTGCTGAATATGTGAATCATTTTGATACTGTTGCTGCTGCTGGTACTGCTGTTGTTGTTGCTGTTGTTGCTGCTGTTGAATCTGCTGCTGGTACAATTGTTGTTGGTAGTAGTCCTGTTGTTGCTGCTGATAGAGCTGTTCCTGCAATGACTGGTGCGAGCCTTGCTGCTTCATGTAGTTGGAGGAGAACTGAGCCGGTGGCTGAGAAAATCCCTGGCCGTTTTGCTTCTGTTGCTGCTGATAATACTGATCCTGATTAAACATGGTCAGAGAGATGGGAACTGCGAGGCAGGGATTGCTCTGATCTGTTGAAGTCTGGAACGATCTGATGCTGTAGATCCGGTGAGCGTGAGCAATTCAGGTGTGGAATTGATTCTCGAGATGTGTCCGAGATCACAGAGTTCTGGTTCAAAAATGGTTCAATGTTTGATCAAGAATGATTCCGTTGAAGGAATTCGTTGTTATGATTTTAAAGGCGGACGCGGCCGCGATCTCAAAAATGTGAAACTTCAAAGGGGTCAAACAAGCCAGAAGTGGACCTGCTCCAGGTTCGATCCTCGGTAGACGCCTTAATAAATTCAGCCTAACACCCCAAGTAATACTTTGTCTACTTTACCTAGCGCATAAATTAGTCTGTAATACGTTACATTATGAGACATACAAAACAACGAAAACCAGCAATGTACAGTGTTGAAAAGGTACTAAACAGCTTAGAACTGCAAAGCCTGACCCTTCTGCTTCTTGTCACCACCGAGCTCGAAGTGCTTACATCTCTTCAAAGCCAACTGAGCCTTGGTCTTGCAAACAACACACTCCAATCTCAAAACAACCTTCTTGGTAGTCTTAGCCTTCTTGTGGAAGACTGGCTTGGTCTGACCACCGTAACCGGCCTGCTTACGGTCGTAACGACGCTTACCCTGAGCGAAAAGGGAAGCCTTACCAGCCTTGTACTGAGTAACCTTGTGCTGGGTGTGCTTGCGGCACTCCTTACCCTTACAGTAGGTCTTTCTGGTCTTTGGAACGTTAACTGGTTTCAGTGTTAGTATAGGGTTCAGATTTGAGCCAATCTTGGGTCCATCAAGAATTCCTCCGTACAATCGCTTGAAAACAGCATTCATGAGAGCACGTTTGTGGTACGACAAGAATTCAGAGTGTGACTTGTGTTCACATCTGCTGGGTTGGTTCCATCTCGTTGGATACTTGATGACGGGTGCGCCTTTGCTTCAATGGTTGAGGATCATAGAGGTCATGCCCTTGATTCATTGACGGTACATTTCTGGGGGACGTCAGTTCTTCTTATAATGCACATTGGATATAGGCTTTGAAAGTGTGTGTAATGGTAGTGATGTCTCCCGTTCATGTGAGAGCTCTCCTTTTCGATGTGCTTCGTACTTCAGCTGTTCCGCCAGGACGGTCTGGGTACCGTAGGACTTGTTGTGGAATATGTGCAGTTGGTGTGTGTATGGTACTCTCGGGTGGACCCTCTTCCAGTCTTACATACCCATTGTAATCGATGATTGTGCGTGGTCTCTCTACCTTAAACCGTGTTGGTGAAGTTCGTGGTGATGTTAAATTTCAACGGCAAGGCGCACGAGCTGGGAGGAGTCTCTGCCTAACACCCGGACATCCCCCTATAAAATTTTCGAATGCTTATGTAAGATTCGCGCGTTGGTTCATCAGAAAAGTTTGGAAAGTAGCCGGTTGGTGCCACAATTGTTGAAACACCCGAACATCTGAGCGTTCCGCGAAAAGTTGCCCTACCTACAATCACGTGGCAGACTAAGTTGCCCTACTGCAGATCTTCGCGCTTTGTTTACGTTTCGGTTTGTAACTTATTTCGGGAAAAGACACGTTAAAGAGCGCATGGGATCAGCTCCTCCGTCCTCTCACCAAACTAGCGCGTTCACTTCTGGGTGATTCTTCTGTACGGAAAAGAATTCATCTCCTCCATCGCATCCTCCAGTCACCGCAGGTAGCCGCCCAAGCGTTCCCTCCCACTCCATCAAGAATCACTCGTGGCATACTGACATACCAGTTTCCCTTCCACAGCTCTCCGGCTCAAACATCCACTCATAACAGAAACCAGCATGGGTTTTGGTGACTTTGGACTCATTTGTAACAGGACTGCACTTCCGTTGTGTCAAGTGGTATCACCATCCACCGGTTCCACTCACGACTACATCAGTAATGGAATCCTCCCATTGTGCTATGCCAGATCCATCGAGTTGGCCAACACCATGATCTTCCAGATTGGTAACGCCTTTGTGAACATTGGAGCCATAATCATCTTGGCTATCATCATCTACAACATCAGATCCAAGTATACCGCCATTGGGCGTCTGGAGATGTTGTTCTTCTATCACATCAACGTCGCTTTGATCATATGCACACTAATTGTCGACTGTGGTGTCAGTCCCCCGGGATCCAAGTCTTACCCATACTTTGTTGCAGGACAGTTGGGCCTCGCATCCGCATCCTGCTGGTCATTGATGATTTCAGGCTTCCTTGGCTTCAGACTCTGGGAAGACGGTACCACGAAGTCGCTATGGTTTATCCGTATCACATCAGCTTTGGCCTTCGCATTGACATTCATCATTGCCTTGCTGACTTTCTTTGACTGGATAAAGTCAGGAGTCATGGATCCAGCCCATACCACAGGCTTGTTCTCAGTTGCCTATGTTTTGAATGCTATTTTCATTGTGGTGTACATCATTGCACAGATCATTTTGGCACTTTGGGTGATCAAGAACTATTGGGTTCTCGGAGTTATCGCGCTTGCTGTCACGTCCTTCATTGTCGGTCAAGTCTTCACCTACGTCTTTTCAAGACAGATTTGTGAGGGTGTCAAGCACTACCTTGATGGTTTGTTCTTTGGAAGCTTGTGCAACTTGTTCTCGATTATGATGCTGTATAAGTTCTGGGACATGACAACTGACGATGACTTGGAGTTCAGTATTAGTATCAACAAGGATGGAGAAGTCACATACGCTGAGAGATAAGAAAGGAACAAGGGTATTGTTCAACTGCATATTTATCACGGAGGGGAAAATGGGGATTTGGAATACATCTACATCAGGAATCAATGTAGTCATGTGTATGTCATTAAATTATTCGTATAGGGTACCCGTTTTAACTTGGACAGTATCTCATCAGTGTCATCAAAGGATCACCTTGCTCAGGGCATTCATATCCAACAGAATGTTGAGTCCTCTTTGAGTGGTGGTAACGTCTCCTCTCAAGCCCCATGCCGTCTCCAATGCGTCAATCACGGTATAGATGTATTTTGCTTGAACAACATCACCATATTGAAAACACCCATCAACAACGATGTCTCTGTGCTCTTGCTTTACACATGTAAGCCCAAGAATCAACAGTGGCCAAGAACTGATGCCCATCACTTGTCCACATCTGGTAATTTGTGTCAACTTGTGAAGACCCGCCTCCAGGTCTCTCTGTACAGCCTTGTCGGTTTCAGTAATCCCCAAGTTGAGGATCTTTCTCAATAGAATCTTCACAGCTCTCAGCATCATGTCGGCCATCAAAGCTGAATCCCTGTTGAGGCTGTAACTCCGCTGGTTGCTGATGGCTCTTGTCGGTATAGTGGGAAGTTGGTATGCTCGAGCTGCTTCGTACAGTTTCTGAGCTGCAATCATCGTCATTGGGTGGTCCAAGTGACGCATGAGGTATGATGCCTTACACGCCATTTCAAATGGATCGAAAGAAGCACCGAACACAGGATGGTTCATCCAAGCAATGTCACAGTTCATGAGTGGCTTCTTGATCCGACGTCTCACCAGAGTGAACACTGTGAATGGGTTTGGTAGGCCAAGCAGATCAACATCATCAATCAATAAAAGCATCCCGTATTGGTACAGAAATGCCTCAATCCATCCACGCTCAAACCTTGTGGCAAGATCGTCACGGAACTCGTTGCGGAGTAGCGAGTTCTCCACTTCCATCCTGATGTTATCGTTCCCGTAGTCTGCTGACACAACACCGTCCTCAAATCTTGTCTCTGTTGGCACTGGTGGAGAGTCTGATGTATCACTGCTCGATGATGATGATGGAGAATAATCGATCAGGGAGTTCGATGACTCGGTGATTCCAAGGGATGCCATGCGTGCTTGGATAAGGCGGTAAGATCCCTTCAGGTTATCAATTCTTCTTTTGTCTCTGAATGTCCAGACTTGTTTGGATCCAACAGACAGTAGTTGGAAGGCTGCACCGAGCCAGAGCTGGTCCTTGCTTTGGATCTCGTGCTGACCAAGGTACTCAAAAAGTTCACTGAATGCAAGGTTGTACTTCTGTTCCGCTAGTGGTACTAGTTCAGGCTTTTTCCAAGCCATAAACGAGCATCCGCAGGCCTCGGTAACTTTCTCCATCATTGAATTCATCTTGACGAAGGGCGTCCATGTTGAGGTTGCGTGTAGGAGTGGATGGGTGTGCTGCGGGGCAAGAGCACTGATGAGCCCCACGACACAGGCGGTGATGAATGTCTCTCTTCGACTTGTTGGAATGGGATTCCAGACGCGAAGTTTCTTCTCGTGGTCGAATATGTTGGAGTCGGGTGGTGTCACTTGTATTGCAGTTGTTTCTGGTGGATTGTCGGCTTGTGATGCCTCGTCTCTGAAATCAAAGTCTTCTTCGTCACCAAGGTCTTCGATTGACAAGATTCGGCTAGTCTGTTGGACTCCCACAGGGGAGAGAATGATATTTCTCTGGGTGATGGATTCATAAGATTCCACAAGGGGGCTGGCAGGTGTCAGCTGTGTTTCAGTCCGTGCTCCAAGAAGGTCTCGTTGTGTCTTCTGGTCCTGTGACTTGGGAAGGATGTTGGGGAGTATGTGTCTTGTTGACCTTGCCGCTTCTCGGCGCTTTTCCAGAAGATCCTTGTTCGGAGGAGGTATCTGGTAATCCTTTGGCATAGATTCCTTCCCGTTGGGCCAAACACATGGAATGCACTTGAGATAGCAGCCCCGGCACTGTGGTCGTTTCTCATCGCACTTCTTCTTGAGCTTCCGGCAATTGAAACATCCGAGCCGAGACCGCTGTGGTTCGTTGGCCTTCGGTACCTTGGACCGGAAGTTCAGTACCACTTCGTAGGGATGTGGCATGTGGTGTTTCCTGTGTTTCTGGGGTTCCAGGAGTGGAATGTGTTCTTTTCCGTTGGGTGTGTTTAAGGTTTGCCGATGTGGGTGGTCATTATTCAGCCGTGACTTTTTCCGCGCCTGAGATCATCGCTATCAGATCGGACTTATCCACGGTGCATTGTGTCAGGGGGAGTGTGTTTACGCCTCTGTTTTTAATTGCTTGCTGAGTTAATCCGTGTACCAAGTGTACTTGTCTTTGCTTTGATAGATAAATTGATGGTTGATTGTACATATATAAGCTGCGTGTATACGTTCGGTGATGCCTGCAGGCTTCTGATGTGCTTCACAACAGATATAAAACCTGTGTGGAGAGTTGAGAAGCAGATTACGTGTTATGTAGTCTTAATAGTCTCAATAGAGAACTGTTCAGCGTAATTTAAAGCAATTTAACTGAAATTTCTGATCCAATGTTTCCAGAAAATAGAGTGAAGTCAATGAAATTGGCATTCGAAAATGCGCTGGGAAAAGTGACGTATTTTTTCAAATTTGGATTAGAGAAGCTAAAACAGCCATCTGAAGGTCTTATGTAGCTTCCACACTCTAGTTGTATGTTAGCGATGTCTTGCAATCAAAGGAAATCAGCATATAGGCATTTTAATTAGTTGAGATCAAAATATGCTTACATACACCCGGACACCAGACATATTTGGTGTCCAGGTGTTGATCAAGGGGCCGTAGTGAGCGCTTACAACAAGAGAAGTCTGTTATCCTCGAATTTTGTGCGAGTACAGAGCGAATAATATCATAGTATAAGCTGACGTACACATAAAAGCTGTATAACAATAGCTGTCACCTCAGACCATTTGAATCTACAAGTACAAGATCATGTATACCGATCGACCCCAAGACTCAATGGACCATGATGGTCGCCTGGCAAATAGCAGACAACACCAGGGCCGATTAAAGCTTGCACGTCATCCTTTCACATGCAGACTTGAACTTTGTGATGAATTTTGCTCATTGGTATCTCTTCCTGCGGAAAGCCTTGATCGTATCCGTTGGCCCTTTTCAAGACACCATACCGACCTTGGCATGAACCTCAGGTCGTCCATCAAATACCTACTTGAGACCCCAGACCCTGCTGCAAATGCTCTGGAAGGATCTTTCAAGCTCGAAAACAATGAAATTCGAGGTCTAAGGGTTATTTTACAGTTTCAAACTCTGAATCCAGCAACTCTCAATGCCTCCTCCAAGACTGACTCTGTGCACAATAACTCACCTGTCAAACCCATTGAGTTGAAGTGTCTGGTTCTTTGGAGGCAGAACTTTGACCCACAAGATTCTGATCAATTTTCAAAGACCCCATGTATCAAGAAGTGCTGCGTTCGAAGCCTTCTGAAGATCACAATGTCTGAAACAGTGCTCGAGAATCAAAGGCATCCGTACGTCTGCATCATGAACCCATCTGCTTGCAACAACGTATTCGAGTTCTATTTCTACGATGACATGTTCATTCGTTTCCTGTTTCCGGAGGAGTACGGCATAGAAACTATGATCGTAAAACAGTTGGATAAAATGTTAGACTCTGGCAACCTGGCTCTGGCGCAAGGTACCCGGTTTTATGGGTACGCGCCTGATCTAATGTCTCCGTTGATAGACTACAGATATCCAGCTCCATACGCGCACAAGCCAAAGAGAAATACGGCATATGAGTATTCATTCAAGCCACGACCATCGCTCACGGTGCTAGCTCGTGGTGATGATCTTTCAAAGGAAGCTGGTCTGGACCAACAGCTAGTCACGAATCTTCTCGCACGGATTGACCAAGATGTTCGTGCTGGAAAGCACATCAAAATCCTGAACAGGGACACACAACCTCAAGATGCATCCAAGGACAGCTGCCTGTGGACTTTGAGGTCAACCAAGGACCTAGACGTCTGTACTTGGGATACTTGTATACTTGAGAGGTTATACTACACAATCACAGAAGGGTACAAAGTCTACTGGAACACCGCTCAGGACCATTACGCCGAGCCAGAAGACACCAAACAGACCAAATAACATACAAACTGTTCCAAAAAATTGTATCCAGAGTTAAATGAGACGACCTTTAGAAGCACATGTAGAGAGAGAGAGTCCCCTAATCCGTGGTCACCTAACAGCCAACGATAGGAGTGCCCGGATCAATTTTGCTGGCCTAAGAAAATCTGAACGCCACTACACAGATATCTTATTCAGAGCTGACACTTTCGGCCAACAACTCTGGGCTCAATCAAGATGAAGGTCACACCAGAGATCTTACTCAAGCTTCAGAAGCAGCCGGAGTCCATCCGAAACATCTGTATTCTGGCCCATGTTGATCACGGAAAGACCTCTCTCAGTGACTCGCTTTTGGCATCGAATGGAATCATCTCCCAGAGAATGGCAGGAAAGGTACGGTACCTTGATGCCCGTCCAGATGAGCAGCTCAGAGGTATTACAATGGAATCCTCGGCCATCTCGCTGTACTTCAGAGTTCTACATAAGCAGGAAGATGGAGAAGTGCTCGCCAAGGAACACATCATCAACCTCATCGACTCACCAGGTCACATTGACTTCTCGTCAGAAGTTTCAACAGCTTCACGTCTCTGTGATGGAGCTGTTGTTCTTGTGGATGTCGTAGAAGGTGTGTGCTCACAGACTGTCACAGTCCTGAGACAGTGTTGGATTGACAAGCTCAAACCAGTACTGGTCTTGAACAAGATGGACAGACTCATCGTCGAGTTGAAGCTGTCACCACTTGAAGCTTATCAGCATCTTCAGAAGCTGATTGAACAAGTCAACGTGGTCATTGGTTCTTTTTACTCTGGAGACAGAATGGCTGCGGACCTTGCATACAGAGAGAACATGGAGAAGTCAGGAGAAACAGTGGAATTTATCGAGTCAGATGACAAGGATCTCTACTTTGATCCTGCTCAGAACAACGTCATATTTGCATCTGCAGTGGATGGCTGGGGCTTCAACGTCAGTCAGTTTGCAAGAATCATGGAGAACCTCCACGGTTTCAAGAGGGAGGCTATCCAGAAGTGCCTGTGGGGTGACTTCTACATGGATCCTAAGACTAAGAAGGTGTTGACCGGAAAGAGTCTCAAGGGAAGACCCCTCAAGCCAATGTTTGTCCAGTTCATCTTGGATGCCATTTGGATGATCTATCAGAATACTGTGATTGAGAAAGACCAGGAGAAGCTGGAGAAGATCACCACGAAGCTTGGAATCAAGGTTCTCCCACGAGACCTCAGATCCAAGGACAACAAAAACTTGTTGAGTCAAGTCCTCGGACAGTGGCTTCCTGTATCCTCTGCTGTTCTCCTCACAGTCACAGAGAAACTTCCATCTCCCCTCACGTCACAAAGGGAAAGAATACCAACCATATTGGAATCAGCGCCAAACCACGAACTCATCGACCCAACACTGAGAGCAGCCATGCTTGCCTGTGACAACACTGGGCCAGCCAGTGCATACGTGTCCAAGATTATCTCTGTTCCAGAAGATGAACTCCCACGTAACACCCGTTCAAAACTCTCCGTGGATGAAATCATGGAGAGAGGCAAGAAGGCACGCGAGCTTGCAGCCAAGGCAGCCGAACATGCCAGACTTCTTGATGGTGAATCAGCAGTTGATGAGATTGCTGACCAGTTTGACACCAAGGTTGTTATCTCAGATCCAATGGACTTGTTTGAGTATGAAGAGGAAGAGGAGGTCCCAGCCGAGATTGAGCTCAAGAAGGAGGAACTGATCGGCTTTGCAAGAGTGTACAGTGGAACATTGAGAGTGGGTCAGGAACTTACTGTTTTGGAACCTAAGTATGACCCAACTGCACCAACTGAACACATCCGCACAGCTACTATCACAGACTTGTACTTGCTGATGGGTAAGGAGCTTGTTCCTTTGGAAGAGGTCCCATCAGGTAACATTGCTGGTATTGGTGGCCTTGCAGGTAAGCTCTTGAAGAACGGTACATTGATTGAACCAGGTGTTACTGGTGTTAACTTGGCCGGTGTGTCACTGGCTGTCCCTCCTATTGTGAGAGTTGCATTGGAGCCAGTGAACCCAACCCAGATGGATCAGTTGGAGAGAGGTCTGGAGCTGTTGAACTTGGCAGATCCATGCGTCCAGACGTTCTTAGACGATTCTGGTGAACATATTCTTGCAACTGCTGGTGAGCTGCATCTCGAGCGTTGTCTCAAGGACTTGAAGGAGAGATTTGCTGGTATTGAGATCCAGGTCTCTGAGCCAGTGATTCCATACAGAGAGACCTTCATCAGAACATCGGATATGAACCCACCAAAGAAACCGGATTTGGGAAGAGGTGTGAATGAGTTCACAATTGGTGATGTTCAGGTGAGACTCCGTGCTATTCCATTGCCACAAGGTGTGATTGATTTCTTGCTCGAGAACCAGAAATCTGTCAGAGCATACGTCAATGCTGCCAAGCAGCGCCGTCAGCAGTCCGACCAGGTCGATGAAGAGAAGGAGAATGACGGTGATGAGATCGAGACAGGCTCAAGCGCAATCATTGATGCTGTTACATTCAAGACCAGACTTCAGAAGCTCTTCGATGAGGATGACAAACACAGAGAGGCTTGGGTGTCTATTGTTGACCGTATCTCTGCATTTGGTCCCAAACAAGTTGGCCCAAACATCTTGTTCGACTCTGAGAAGGTTTCAATCAGAAGACTTTTTTCAACTTCAAATGATGCCAGATTCAGATTTGAGAATTCCATCATCAATGGATTCCAACTCAGTACTCAGGCTGGTCCTTTGGCCCATGAGCCTGTTCAGGGTATGGCTGTGATTATTGAGGAGATTGTGGAGAAGACTGATCATGAGTCTACTTCAGTTCCAAACCTTCTTGGTCGCCTCATCACCACAACAAGAGACAATATCCACCAGTCGTTCCTTGACTGGTCTCCACGTATGATGCTCGCTACATACACCTGTGATATCCAGGCATCTGCAGAGGTCCTTGGTAAGGTTTACGCAGTTGTTCAGAAAAGACGTGGTCATATCATCAGTGAAGAGATGAAGGAAGGTACTCCGTTCTTCCAGATTGTTTCCAAACTACCAGTTGTTGAGGCCTTTGGGTTCTCTGAGGACATTCGTAAGAAGACTTCAGGTGCTGCTCAACCACAGTTGGTGTTCTCTGGATTTGAAGTCATTGATGAGGATCCTTTCTGGGTCCCAACTACTGAGGAGGAACTTGAACACCAGGGTGAATGGGCTGAACGTGAGAACATTGCAAGAAAGTACATGACTGCTATCAGAAAGAGAAAGGGTCTGTTCGTTGAGGAGAAGGTTGTCCAGAATGCTGAAAAACAGAGAACACTCAAGCGTAACTGAGATGTGTCTGTATTTCCAATCCATAACTGGTAGTGAATCACAATGTAGTACATAGTTATTTGGTGGGCTTGAACTTGTTGGACCCGGCCCGCCTTGATGGACGACTTCCTATCCCTCTACCTCCATCGAATACCCAAAGATTGAGTCGACCAAGACAACTTTTGATATGAAGCGTCTGGAGCGCCCCGTAATCGTAATCGAGACCATCAAGGTATATGGAAGGGATTTAGTGCTTGTTCCAAGGCGGTCTTTATGATGCTAATTTAGGCTCCGCAACTCCCCTTCGATCACGAACTCCTGCGAACTGCTCTCCTCGTGAGTCTTTGAAGAAACTCTCAAACCCTAACGACACAGAGCAATTGAGTTGGGGAGTGCAGTGGCGTTTGAATCAACTCGAAAATCTATCCTTTCTAAAAGAGACACATGTTGCATACACCTTGCTCATCTGAAAAGCAGAAGTCATCTGTTCATAGTGCTAGTGTCGTTGATATCGAATGGTCCGCGATGTTTCAGATCACGAGGAGTGCACGGACGCATCATGTCAACTCCACAGTAAAGTCAAACCCTCATCCGCCAGGAGATGCCGCACAGATGCCAGCAGATTATAGCCAACGCAAAGTAGAAAGCTGATAGAACGGGACTCTAGTCTAACTTAGTGAATTGAAGGGATGGCGATCCAAGCTTCTCAAGGTCAAGTCCTGCGGCCCTTTCCCGTACCTCACCGCTAACCGCAGCAAAAAATCGCTTCGAGAAAATTAATACGCGCCGGGCTTGAAGCCACATCTGGACTGTTTGTCGTTGACGTTGCTGGAGCCCAAGGCGAAGGACAGACGTTTGATGTCTCATACAAACGCGCCGGGAGGTCTCACTTTAGCCCACTACTAGATTAACAATCACGTGCGATGGGGTGACGGGTCATGGCACCTCTTTGTATCATTGCTGATAGGGCTTCGGTGCATGAAAAATTTTCACGATGGAAGTCATGGAAGCTCTGAAGCGTGATCTTGTGCGTTGTATGGGGATCTGGGGTTGTGGATTCTCCACATCAGTTGGCGATAACACACACGTACACGCCTACACGATCACAATCAGCACCATCGTTCGACATTTCATCAGCCGATGTATGTCAGATGCCTCAATTGGCTCTGGAATTCGTGAGCTCTTGACAGTTACAGAGCTTGTGAGAACAATTGACCTCATTCCACTTTCTCGATCGAGATTGCGCTCGAAAGGCATATGAGGTTGCAGTTCAATCAGGGATCAGGGGCTAATCTGGGCTCATACAGATCCGCTTTGCAGCAACCGCAATGAACACTATGGAATGCTCCGAAAGGTGAATGAGTGACAATCTACCTATTGTCATCACTTTAGCAGACTGACACTGAGTTTATACTAATCGTGTAACAGATCTCCACGCGTATACTATGTGCATTTTGTCGGGGTGAGCCCTCTCCGTTCACTTAACCCCCTTTACATGATAGTGTCCGGACAGATCTGTTCCATCGTGCTAAGATATTTCATAGATCACAAATGCCTATCATCTATCATTGGCCAGTGGTTTCGTATCAGGCCGATATCTAAACCTTGATACTCCTCTCTTCAGCTTAGGTCATGTGTGTGTGATCAATGACCATCTCATGTACACCGCTAGTCCCAAGATAGCTGGTGCCACTCCCCAAACGGACCGATCTGAAGATTCACGACGTATGATCAAAGGAGCTATGTACAATTTTTTTTCTCCCCCACAGTGCACACAGATTTGGTACAGGTGTCATGCGGGTTAGTATTCTGAGACAGAGGAGCTCTTCGGCGCATGGCGATCAGATTCTGGAAGCCAAAAGTCTATCGGTCTACAGTTCCAATGGTTTCTAGAACCTCCTCAGGCCCCAGGGTCTCGGAAAGCCCATGGGCGTGTAGTCTGGACCTGTAGACCCGAACCTATACAACGCAAATCTTTCTCAGCTGTATCTAGAAGTAGGAGATCACATGTCCCAGCCGTGTGATACATGTGATAGTGATATTAGCACCATAATTGAAGCTCCGACAATCGTGCCCCGGGAATTTATCATCCATCCGCGGAGCCCCTGAGAGAGCCAAAGCCCAAGACCGAGGCGCCCAACTCAATGCACAGCAATGGTGCTATACGTTAGCGTGCCATGAGTCCTTGCGGAAAGCATGTGATGAGCTTGTCTCAAACTTCAGGCGCGTTTTCTGCACGGAGATCTTCGTACGCGAACGTAGCAGGATATGTTATTATTTTGAAGCTGAACTTCAAAGTTCAGCCTGCATCAACTCTTGCCTATTTCTGGTTAGGTTTAGATCCTTCCATGGCTTTGCGATTCTAGAGGGGTATGCCATGCAGAAGATCGATGTATTGCTTAAAAAGTCTCCGGATATTTGGAGGCCCCTGGGCTTGGATTTGTGTACCCCGCGACACCCGCGCACGCATAATTCTGTTTTCTTTGTGTCACGTGTGACCCGTACCATTAAGCTGGGACGTGGGACGCGGTGCGCAGCTACAAACAGCTTACAGGTCTTGGATCTAGCGCTTTCCATCTCACAAGTTGGTTCGCCAATCGAGTTTCCGCATTTGTAGATTTCATATTATTTGCTCTAGAGTCCAGTGGAACTTCAATTTGACACCGTGAACTGGCCATAATACGCATGCTTCTGGGCCCAGGCCTGTGCGGGCCCCGGCCACCTCTTTGCACTTTTGCGCGGTCGTGTCAAGGAAGGGCGCGTCGTAACGGTGCGCGTCCTTTTGCAGGGTCAAACTTGGTCCGCCTTCGTCCACGGGCAACCGAGCGGGTGTCTAGGATGTGTTGGAGGAGGAGGCAACAGAACAAGGTATCATGGATACAGGTGGGAAGTCGTTTGACCCTGAAAAGTCTATGGCTGCCTGTGAGACATGAGGGGAACGACCAAGACAGTTGAGAGTGACCTTTGGTGACTTGGCTGCCTGGTTGAGTGTCTCTGATTGGATATCTTGGTGAGGGGAGGTCTAAGAGTGTGAGATCTAGGGGGCTGACGAGTTCCCACTGAGAGATTAAAAGCACAAAGACCTGTCACCTGTTTGAGCCAGACTCATATTGTATACTAGAGAATAACACACACAATAGCTACACCACAAACATGCCACCACGTAAGGATACAACTACTGCTGCAGGGTCCTCTGAAGAGTCTTCGTCTACACATGGTAGCGTCAGCGCAAGACCAGAGACTTTCAAGACCCGTGTGGCAAGAGAAGGTCAGATGTTGATGGATTTCTCAGTGGAGAAAGACTTCCCAAGGTTCATGACGAGATTGGTCAGATTTGTTGTCAACAGTCACATGGAGGAATGTCTCCCAGATGAGATCAACGACAACCAGTTCTTCAATGTGGACTCACTGGTGACCAAGAGAGATCAGAGACTTGAGGATGCTGGTAAAGAACCTCCAAGGATCGATTTTGATCAAGATGAGTTGCTGATCAACCTCTTCCAACAAAAGGTGAAGATCAAGAGTTACGACACCATTTGGGATCCATCAGGACTTGACTTGGAGTTCAAACCAATATTGGCACGCTTCCTCAAGAGGTTCAAGGAACTCAACCTGATCGGATACAACCATGGAGTAAGTCAGATCAGAGCGATCAGATTGGAACGTACTCATGGACTGAAGGTTGATGGAGAGTGTGTGTCCAAGTACTTGAGAGACATTGCTCATGTTGCATCTGTGCTGAAGCTGTCGTATCCAAACGACTACCAAGAAGAGAAGGTGGTGCAGTACGTGCTGACACAGAGTCCTCTGGGTATTGGTTCCAACCAAGTGTACACCAGAATCATTGGTGAGGTGAAGAACGGTACAGCCACCACTCTCAGAGATGTGATTGATGACATTGAGACTCGTATCCATCAGTACCAAGTTGATGAGTCAACTGGCAATTCTTATGAGAAGGCAGTCAATGACTTGAGATTGAGAATCGGTAAAGTCCAACTGAATGAAGACACCACCGGATCAGAGTCCTCAACACCAACGTTGAACGTCATCACAATCAAGGACAAGGGGTTGAAGATCAAAGGACTTGGTGACACTCCAGACAAAGTGAGCAAACCAACATCGAACAAAGGCAAGAAGGCCCAGTTCTGGAAGTCAACAAAGAAGTGCTTCAACTGCAAACGAAAGGGTCACTTTGCTCGTGAGTGTAAGGAGGAGGTCAAAGATCCAAAGACTTCGACAGTTTCATTGAACTGTATCACAACCACTCAAAACAACCGGAGAGTGATACTGGACTCGGGCGCTGGTCAGACAGCCACCACCATTCCCGCATTACTTAAGGACATTGTGTGGTCCAGTTCTGAGGTGAGAGTTGCAAACGGGCAGATCGTTGAAGCACTTGGAGAAGGAACGTACACACTCAGACTTGGAAAGGTTCAGGTGGACTTGAAGTGCATTCTGTACTCAGGTGATCCAACAGTACTTGTGTCGTTGCGAGACTTGAACGAGAAAGGTGTGATCCTTAACAATGGCAACATGAGTTTGGATTTGGTTGAGCGTCGCCAGAAGAGATCGGTGCAAAGAACTGTGGGTAAGGTCAAGTACGATCACGATGGAGTGCTTGTCATCAATACCCCAATACCTTTGAACCTCACAGTACCAGTTGTACCAGAAGGCAGCTCACTGCACCAAGAGATGGGTCATCTCCCTCACAGAACGATCCTCAAGTTGGTGAACGAAGGTAAGATTGTTGTGTCAGAGGAAGATCTGAAGCACCTTCGATCAGATGATGAGTGTGTTGATTGCATCTGTGGTAAAGGTATCAGAACAAGACACAAGCACCATTACCGAGACTTTCTGGTGAAGACGTTGAAGCTCAGACCAGGAGAGGTGATAGGTGTGGATTTGGTTGGTCCATTCAGAAGTATTCAGGAGATGTACATGCTGACCTTCACTGACTTAATTGATGGTTTCACAAAAGTTCGCTGGCTGAGCAAGAAGAGTGAAAGCTCAAAAGTGATCGAGCATCTCATTCGTCAATCCCAAAGACAAAGAGGAATTCCGGTCAAGAGGCTGGTAACTGACAACGCTTTGGAATTCAGAGATGTTGACACCTTTCTGCACCATGAGGGCATCATTCACACCAGATCGACTCCATACGACTCCAGAAGCAATGCCACAGTTGAGAGAAGGAATGGTATTGTGTTGGCTGATGCTCGGTCAATCTGGGGAACCCAGACGTTGTTGCCGATTCGGTTATTTGTGCATGCCACTTGCTGCAGGGTCCTCTGAAGAGTCTTCGTCTACACATAGGACAGACTTCAGACTTGTTCAAACATTCCTTGATCCATGCTAAAATTCAATCTTCTTCAATAGATTTGGATTCCTAGACAGACCCGCGCACGTACGATTTCCATCTAAACAGAGGCATTCTGAAAGCTCTAGAAGAATCGAGCCATTTTGTGGGCCGGTGGTGTGCAGGAACTCGCCGCTCAACCCTGCCGAAGTCTTCACGATATGCCTGAGTACGACGCATCACTGCATATCAGACGCAATAGTGCGCCGCATCTGAGTACACACCCGAACACCACTCGCAACACAACAACCATAGAGTTTACCTCCACAGTAACCAATCAAGAAATCTGGATCAGATCTGTTGGAGAATTTTAGGTTCTGAACATATCAAACACGTTTGCTAACTCTTGACGACGAAAGGGATTGGATAATACTTCGACTCCCTGAGGGTACCACTAGCTGAGAGATTCTGGAGCTCAATGTGTAGAGCTGCACCCGAGCCTCCCGACCCGCGAGGCCGCTACAAATTGCAAAGAGCATCTACGAAATGCCACGGCGAGGCTCGAACGATCGTGTGATAAACCAATCCTAGTCGAGATTCTAGTGACACGACACACTAGTGGGTGCATTATGTTTATACCACCAGGATCTGTGCGCTGCCAACTTTATCCCGAGGCATGTACACTCCTAGATGATCTATGTTTCGGCTTCTGAACAAGCCTTCATATTCCGTACTGATGCGAGATATATAGAGGGTCCAGCTCTCTCCTCAAACGCCTTTATACGCCTTTGCAACATCATTTGGGAGAGCGGTGCGCGGTTTGTAACCCCATGGCTAACCAAACTACGATCCACGAATACCGGG
Source organism: Petasospora veronae (assembly GCA_030563065.1). NCBI lineage: Eukaryota > Fungi > Ascomycota > Saccharomycetes > Phaffomycetales > Wickerhamomycetaceae > Petasospora > Petasospora veronae. The sequence goes on along the minus strand of JAKUBA010000009.1, from coordinate 251,266 downwards.
CGACTCACCAAACAGTACAGTCCAAGTTGGTCGTATGGTTTCCGCAACCCGTTAATGAGTTTGCAGGCCTGTATATTGCTCAGTTGTGCTGTGGTCATGGTGGCCCGTGGGCCCCACAAGCTCTAGAATAGCGGAGAATAATGATATTAAAGCTGACGTTGAATACAAAGACATCAGTTGACAGGCCGTGAACATGAGCATTAAAAAGAAAGCATAGACCTAGCAGCTATGGAATGAAGAGACTCCGATCTGAAGCTGAGCTATCCAATATCGATATACTAAAACGACGCCAACGAGACCACCTTCCCTTGGGACTTGACTGCCGGCACCAATTATGGTCTTGAAGCCAAAATTGCAATTAGCACGTCCGTAATCTCGTGATCAGATGCCAAACACAACTCTCTTGAGCAGTTGAAGTCGGAAGAGAACCAGAAAGAACGCGAGGAGAAAGTAATGAGCATTGAGCAGCGCACATGTGTTGAAGGAGCGGCTCTACAAATCTCCGCTGTTAGTTCCCCAGCGACTCCGCCGCTCGGCGGGCTGGCCTGAGGCAAGAGTGCGATCTGACCGTCACCCAGTTCCCCCATCCGTGACATTGGACACAGAATAAAGTTGTCACCCTAATACACAATGAGGGCCATAATGAATACTTCGAGGTGCCTGTTCTCGATGCCCGGTGAACGTCTAAACAAAGTGCTCCTGACACCTTAAGGAGAGTTAGGCACCAAAGCCGCAGACCGCAGACTATGGTCTATGCAGGATCCGGAGGTGGAGGGACCATATATACGCACAAGTGCAGCCAGATACCGAGATCTGCATCCCCTGAACCTAGTTGATGTAAGGTTTTTTCAAGCGTTGCATGTATGCACATGCACGTGCATGTCCAGTTGTTGGACTTTGTTCAAGGCGGTGGGCGCTTTTTTTCTTTTGCTTTCTTTTTTGCTTGGTGGCCGCTGTATGGGCCTTGTTCTCGTCGATACAGCAGATCTCCCTTATAGAGGAACTACCACGGGAACACCCGTTGTTGCAGGATCACGAGCCACACCGTAGATATGGCCCCATCTTGTGTCACGCTCCGCGTGTTCACGCAGCTTATCTGATTGGTCAGGCGACGTGCGACGTGTTTATCTCTTGAGTGACCACACATCGCTGGAGCAGGCATGTTGTGACCGTTGGGTCAGCGTGCATTTGGATGTGCCCTGAAGCGTGTGCAGGAGTCAGAGAAAATTGGCCGGATAATAGATGTGCCCCCAGTATTGTGTCTCAGTCCCCGCGATGGTCAACTCACCTGCTCGGGATATTTAAAACATCGAGTTCTTCCCTCACATCAGACTCTCGAGTGTCTCTAAACTATTCACACACAACTAAGCTCAACGCTGACCAGCAACAACTCTCAAGACACACTACAATCACCTCAACCGTCACTCCACACGCCGTGCATTGTACCTGACTGCCGACATCATTGCTCTTTGTTACAGAACCCTCTGGACTTCTCGATCCCCTTGCTCTCACGCCAGCTCTTCAGAAGAACTCAGACTGTCCCTCACAAAGCTGTCCACTACAGAGCCACTTGCACATACGCTTGCACCAGCTTACTGTCTTTCTGTTGTGTTGCCTCTTTGCCGTGCAACAACATTCCGCAGCCGCTCCTCGACGTGCTCAAATTGTCATCCAAGTCCGTCCGGCCACTCATCTCGAATCCCAGATTCAGATCTCTTACGACGTCAGATATTCTTCGCTTCTGAGAGTATTTCTACTACTCTTCCGTACCGGTTATCCTTCACTGTTCTGCCCCATCGGACCTACACGAATATCAGCGGACCTGCAGGTACTTGCCTTGTCAACCAACCTCCTCTCGCTCGTGCGAAAGCTTTTCTCCACACAGCACTCCAGCTCACTTTGAACTGGCAAAACGTGTCTTCTTGGCCACTCAAGATCTCTTTCATTACCGCTGTCTCGTCGTCACTCTCCTGTTTTGACAGCTGGTCACATCGCCACTGCTGCACCATCACGCACTTGCTAGTACATTCCATCTCCTCCGAATCGGTTCTCCAGACCACAGAGATTTCAAGCAGAACAGCCAGATGACCCAGCGCTTCAAAGCATCATCCTTTAACGGTGTCAGTCAGGCTTACGACGGCGCTCTTTATCAGCTCAACACTGCAGTTCAGTCAGACCCATTCATTATGCCCGCACAGTTCACAGTGCCTCCTTTTCAGGACCAACAACAACAACAACAACAACAGCAGCAGCAGCAGCAGCCTCAGTTCCAACAACCTCAGTTCCAACAGCCTCAGTTCCAACAACCTCAGTTCCAACAGCAACCACAGCAGCTCCAACAGCATTACCAGATGCCACAGTTTCCTCCACCACATCAGCAGCAGTTTGCTGGCCTCCCTCCTAACTTTCCTGGTGCCTATCAGCGTGCATCTGAACCACATTTTATGGTACAACCTCGTTTGGTGCGAGCATCTTCCCTTAACCAACAGACGAACCTCAACCCTGCACTTGAATCACCAAGATCAGGAAACACACGGTCCTATGAGTCGAGAATCTTCAATGTGAAGGTGACACTTGGAGTTCAGGGCAATCTTGCCGCCATGACAACCAACTGGACAGAGAACGAGATACAAACCAAGCGCAGACTCGTGCTGATATCTTGGACACAGGAGTATTCCCACTTGACTATAAGCTTCAGACCAATTGCTCACAAGGACTACATCCCTGGTATGCCCGTGCTGAGTTGTATCCACTGGGATGAGACTGACAAGTTCTATGTCACCTCTGTGGACCTGATCACGCTGCTTGAACACTTGGTTCAGTCCAGATTCCCCGTTGAGGAGAAGAACCGAATCCGTCGTAACCTCCAGAGTCTGAAGCCACTGACCATCACAAAGGGAAACGACCATTACCACAGCTTCTTCCAGCTGATTATGCAGTATGACTGTCCAAAGCCTCGCCATATCGAGAAGGATGTCAAGGTGCTGTACTGGTCGGCTATTGAGAACGCTTTGTCCAAGGTCCTCTCCAAGTACACAGTGGATCCATACATTGAGAGCTCCAGCCAAGTACTGGCCCACCACATTCCTCACAATGTTCCTGCCCCAGAGTACACACCACCAGAAAGCCAGTATGCTTCCTCCTCATCCTCGAGTTCTCACCCAGGTCAGCTGCCGTACCAGTACCACCACGATCCGCAAACACATCTTCCTCTGCCCCCTCCTCCACCACAGCAATCACAGTACTCCAGCGCGTACTATCCATACCCTGGTATCCAATATCACCAGAGCTCAGTCGTGGATCCTTTGACACCGGCACACAGTTCGTCTTCCATGACGTCGACGAATCAACCTTGTCAGCCTTTGGAGCAGCCAGTACAGTCTGGACCTCTGAACTACGCAGTGAAGCAGGAGCCTGGTATGGTCAGTGGAGGTAATCCCGGCTACTTGTGAGCCATGTGAGCTACTTTCAACGGTGATGTCTGGAATGTCGTCGAGTTTGTGAAGACCTGATTGGCTAGTAAAGCTGGTTTTGCTTCTACCTATCTATGCTCCTCCGTCTTTCTCCTATTTGTCCTACGTGTTATCATATGCTTGTGCTGTTTTCGTTTGAAGTTGTTTTTATATTCTTTGGTTTTGTTTTGGTATCTTTATACAACGAGCTTGATGTCGGTTTCACATCGTTGTACGGCGTTGGGGGCACCCCTCCCTACCTTCAGTTCTTGTCCTCAAAAATTTTCTCCAAACTCTGACCACTCAATTCTGCCGGATGAATGCTAAAGTGTCTTGCTTTTTGTGCACTTTGTGCGTCCTTAGGCATCACGCCATACTAAAAACAGCTGTTGAATCATATTCTAGAAGATCAAACCCAGCCTCGGCATTGTAGACCTCGGTTAAGACACCACATAAGCCGGGATGAGGGCTTCCCAACATTACGAGCAATGATCGGATTCGGGGACCTCATGTGCCACAGCCCTTTGCAATCGGTCCCAAATCTGGTCAATCATCTTGCCTATATTGAGTGAGGTATATCTGTAGGTCGTTGCCTCCTTGAAAGTGCTGGAGAAAAGGCTGTTGAGCGTAAAGACCAGGTAGGGACGCGGAGTGGTAGTGGCACTCGACAATCGAAGCAGCAAAGAGAGACACGTGGCAACTGCGCTGGTGGTGTGTCTAGGACATGTACTGGAGCCTTGGAGGACATGGAGCGTGTACATGAGTGTGTGGCTGTGGACATTGATGACCCTAAACGCACAAGTACATACAATCATCTGGACCAAACCACAAACACTGCTCCGGCTAAATCAGTTGAGCCGCGAGCGTTGTGCCTCGGGATTTGAAGTTCGAGAGTGTCAAGTTTCAACGGTGACAATAGAGAGTACTTCGAGTGCTTCAGCAATACCAATTACGGTTCTCAGTTGCGAATAATCATAGACAGGGGAGTCACTACTCACGATGGATGATCGATCGGAATACCAACAACACACCACCGACTGTGAACCCTGGACGCATCACCACTCAAAATACCTCCAAACAGGCATCCATAGCACTGCTGATCCACAAGCCTCCCACCAACGGTACTTGACGCTTATGAGCGGTCTCCTTATCTTCCACAAATTTGGATCGCGTGAGCAAAGATTCAAGGAGGTAGGGACTGCGAGATTCGGAGCTCACGCGGCATCATGCTTGAATCTGCCGGAACTCGTAAACCTCGGCGATGGGCGCTGAAAAAGGTTGAGGGCTCAGGGACCAAATCCCCGGTAGCGTGGGGGTACTCTTGGAGATAATTTTGGTTCCTTAGAGACCACGTTGACAGGGTTCAGTTGGCAGACAGCTCACTGCAAGTGTAGTAGCTGCTTATTGTTTAGTGACAGGCAGTATTGTGAAGTGGATTGTCCGGGCAGATCACATATAGCTTGTGCTTGGTGCTGCAGATCTTCCGAGAGAGAGCCACACTGGCAGATCTCTCTACCAACTCTATCTTGTTCTTATTCCCATCCATGTCAGACAGAGCGATTGATCAAAGCAACTCTATCCTGGATTCAACTTCAGTAGTGCGACGACATACCTACTAGGTTCTAGTGAGACACGATATGAGACAGACGCGTTCTTCTTGCCCTGATTGAGCGACCCCTTTAGACCCCCTTGATTGCACTTGCCATTGGTGTCTCAGTCAAGGATTGGCGTATATCACTTAGCTTCGACTTGATGAGGCACACAACATTTAGTTTGACATCAGCAGGCATTAGTTCTGGGCAACCATAGACATGTCACACACAGCATCACTGGCAGCCTAGCAAGGTGTAGTCTAAGACTGTTGTTGTGCGTTTGATGTTCAGAGCTAGGACCAGCCTCTGTCATATCTCAATAGGTTTGCGCGTGCAGGCATTCAGTAAAACCAACAATGAACATGGTTTGTTCGATGTCTGTGGCACAGGACAACAGCTTGTTCCATGGTTTGATACTCACGACCCTACAGCTATGCCTATAATCATAAGTCTCTTACTTGAATATGTATAGTCTTCATCATCACTCCTTCTTTCCAGCATTTTCATACTTCTGCACAGTCTCATTGAAGTCTGGAGTGGCATGGAACGTCACCTTGCCATCCTTCACAACGGCATAGCTCAACAGATCCTCGGTCTTGTGTTCTCTGTGTCTCAAAGCCTCCTGTTGGATCTTTTGCTCCACGACACTGATCGGCTCACCGGAACGGACGGCCTTGACGAATGAGGAAACAACAGACGATCCACTTCCTGATTGCAACACAACAATTCGTGGACCAGTGACCTTGACATAGCTTGATGAGCTGGAGGCAATGAAGGACCAGACACGAGAAATGTACTGGCGGACGACGCGTGAAGAGTGCGAGAGTGTGGTTTTGATACGAGTCCATTGTGACGTGGTAGTCAGATCAGTGGTCTCAGTAGTCTCTTCAACGGCCACAGTAGTAGATGGTGAATTTGTCTCCCACTTCTCAATACAATCAAGCTCACCAGTGATACTAACGGCAACGAGGCTGTCTCTCTTGACAACAACTTCCTCCTCTGCACCAAGGACGAGCTTGTACACCTCGCCATGACCCTGCAGCACAACATCACCACGGCCTTGCAACAGCGTATATCCCAAGAATCTTCCAAGCCCCGTGTTCTTCGTCTCCTGGGCCTTACCCAACCATCCCTGTTTCGATCTCTGCACCTTCAATGGGACTCTCGCAGTCTCCAGCCTTAATGCCGGGCCTGCAAACGACACCAGTGCACTGTGTGGGAAGACCGCAAAGTCTTCGTTTCCATTGAGTCCAAGGACATACAGGGCATTGCCCGAATCGGCCTTGACGAGTGCAGAGGCGGGGACGGTCGTCTCGAGCTGTGTGAAGCGCCAGTGTTGCCTGAGGAGGGTGCGCTTGAATGGTGAGACCCAGTGCGGTGCCGAGGATACGTTCTGGATTGGCGAGAGGGCAAGTAGGGAGGAATGCTGGATGGATACTGGGAGGGATGGAGAGAGGGAGATTTGGAGGAGGGATGGTGGTTGGCCCAAAGCGGTGTATAGCTGGGTGGGCTGGGTGGTTGATGGTGTGGCAGTGGAAGGAGGTGGGGTGGTGGAATGAGTCGGAGCAGCCTGGATGTGTAAGTGACGTGTAGCCACTCTCGGCAAGCTGTTTGATATCCGCATTGTTGTCGGTGATTGAGTGTTGGTAATGTGGTTCAAGGTCTGGGTTCTCATGCCCAGATTCTGTTATTTGTCGACAAAATGCACCGGGGCTGCATAACCATAACTCACTCAGATCTCCGTTTAACTCTGTGACTAGACACTACAACCCGATGTTCATAACGTCATCACATTGCAGTGCTAACTACTCTCGTTTGCGCTTTCTCTGTGCAGACGGCGTGCTGTTCTCGGACTCTTCCTCGTCTTCATCCCTCTCACTGGACTTCTGCAGATGCCTCACAAACGTGTACGAACTCAGCGAGAATATGCGGTCATCGTCAGTGAACAGTAGCTTCTTCTTCTGTGCCTGTCCCTGCGGTCCTCCTCCTGGGGCTGAGCTTCCCGGGTTGGCCTTTGCCAGTGCCTCGAGACCACGAACGATGTTGCCTCCTGTCGACTCCGAGAGGTATGTTGTCTCCCTGGCATATATCTCCTCCTCGATGTTGGTGAGCTGGCGTTCGAGCTGCTTCTTCTTGAGGATCGCGAGCTGGAGCTGCTTCTTGAGAGTCTCGTACTCTTTGACGGTGGACATAGTTGGTGTTTGGTGTTTGTGGTTTGTTCTGTTGCTGTTGTTGATGTTTGTTGTCGCTTTCACCTTCTCCTTTTTCCCTCTTCACTTCAGCAAAAGCGGTAAGGGCAGCACCATAATTCCACAGGGACAAATCGCGAACCTTTCGAGCTTCCACCGCCTATCACCATCACCAAGCACCAAGCACCAATCAGCACCAGCCACGTCCGAACATTACAGGGCGGAATGGCGAGGTTGGGTCTGAGAATCTGGTTTTTGATTCATCTGGGGGCCACAAACTTCACTCTCTGGATAATTGCTTACTCATACTTTCTACTTTGATAGCGGCAAACTTTTGTTGTGTTGGGCTTGGAATAATGTCATGTACGCCGCACGCTCACGCCCCACTGAGTCATAATCGAAACGTTACACAAGGAGAGGGGTCTCTCCTGGACTCTTGCAAGCTCAATGGTCTGGGGGCTGTTTCGCCCTCCAACACGTTTCGCTCAGTGACTTGAGGTGCTTGTGGAATGCTGGATTGTCCATGGCGGTGTCTCTTGACACTTGCGCTACTGGAGTCCTTCCACAAGAGGCCTACTACACAATTTACGCGATATTTGATCGAATACAAGCTTCGCAACTACCACGAACTAGCGTATTGTATCGTATTGTAGTCAGGTGAGTTGTATTGCAGTGTTTGGGAATGTGTTAGACTCTATTACTGGCGTGGCCCTACCACGCCCGCAAATCGAATAGATTCGCGATTTCAACCTCCTCGACCCGTAAACAACGTACTCGGCCTCGAAACCTCCTTCCATCATCAACGAAGCTGCAACGCCAAACACAATGGAATCCCCTGAGATCGTCTCCGTGGTCATCGAGAACGGCTCCTCTGAGACACGCGCGGGCTTCTCCAGCGATCAGCTTCCCCGCGTCGCCGTCCCGTCCGTGTACACCAAGCCAGCGGACGCGTACCTCTTTGGCGACGACGTGCACACACACCCTGACGCCGAGGTGTTCACGATCCTGAGCGACGGCGTGGTGTACAACTGGGACGCACTCGAGGCTCTATGGCGCTACGTGTACGCTGAGCTGGGCGCAGACCCACGCGATCAGCCATTGGTCATTGCCGAGGAGTTGTGGAACAACAAGAAGAACAGGGTCAGACTCGCTGAGATTGCGTTTGGCAAGCTCGGCGTTCCGGCATTCGCAATCATCAAGGCCCCATTGGCGGTCAGTTATGGTGTTGGCCGGTCGACGAGTGTTGTGGTGGACATTGGTGCTGCTACGACGAGTGTGACGCCTGTGATGGAGGGCACGATCCTGTACAAAGGTGCTGTGCATTCGACGTATGCTGGTGATTTCATAAGTGCACATGTCCATTCCTACCTGGCGCAGCATGGTGTTCAGCTTGAGTCATTGACCAGCGGGTCGGAGTCGTACAAGCGTTTGCACGGTGGTGAGGTGTTGGCTGACTTCAAGGCGAGTGTGTTGAGTGTCTCGACCTTCCCTATTGCGAGTGCTGCTGTGGACTTCCAGGTACAGCCACGTCCGTACGAGGTGAAGGAAGGTGTCCGGGTCGATGTTGGGAAAGAGCAGGTGTTGCTTGCTGAGCCATTGTTCCTGCCATTATCGTACCCACTCGGAGGGGCCAGTGTTTCCGGTGAGGGAAAGGGCCTGACTGATCTGATCCTGTCGTCGCTGAAGAAGCTCGAGACCACACACGACGTGTACATTGCTCTCTTGTCCAACATTGTCATCACCGGAGGCGGATCCTTGCTTCCAGGGCTCGAGCAGCGTGTGCTGTCCGATCTCGCCAGGTTCCTCCCGCAGTACAGCATTCAGAGCTTCGCCAACCCGGTGAGCGTCGAGAGAAAGCGCAGTGTGTGGCTCGGAGCGAGTATCCTGGCGAGCATGGGCAGCTTCGAGGGCCAGTACGTGAGCAAGGAGGAGTTTGAGCGTGGCGAGGAGGTGCTAGAACGGTTCAAGTAGTGTATAGGCGGTGTTCGCGAATGGACAGAGACCCGACCCCTTGTAGATCAACACATCGCACACCACCAACTCACCACCAACACGTCACAAAGCACGTTAAACAACCATGGCCGAGTTCCAGGAGCAGATCGACAAGCTATTAGCGAGTGCCCAGTCACAACAACTCGTCCAATCACGCCAGGTGTTGACGCGTGACAAGCTGCTCTCCCTGACGATGGCCACGAGCGACTTCCTCTCCGCCGCCTCCACCATCACACAGCTTCCCTCCCAGTTCAGCGTCGACAACTTCAAAGACCGAGTCGAGGATGACAAGCTGCTCGCGGCACTCAACGACCCGTACGTCGCATTGGCTCTGCAGCTGAAGCAGGGACACGACACCAGCAAGCTCCCGTTGTTGGAGGCGCTCGTGGCCGGCCACACGAGACTCGCACCAGAGACCGTCATTGCCAAGTTCGCCACCGAGTACAGACACTACATCCCTCCTCTGCCTGCGATCCGTGATGAGGACCTTGCTGGACGGGCAATTGAGTCTGAGCCTGCGCCGGAACTCAGTGGGCTCGGGATGGCTGCGTTCAGGGCTGCGGCGCTGGATGTCCTCAGTGTGAGATTCCCAGAGCAGGGATCCTTGGTCAGTGATGTGATGGGGTATTTGTCCAAGTGGGTCGTGGCGCAGTGGAGTGTCGCGTATGGGTTGGATGAGGAGGATGAGGCGTTCTACACGTACATTGGTGCTCTTGTGCTATCCAACACGACGAGGGAGGACAAGAAGATCTTGAGGGCTGCTGTTGCCGTGCTGTTGGAACCGATTGTCGCACAGTTCACAGAGAGGGAGGTTGCTAACGACGAGGTCAAGGATGAGCTGCGTGCGGTGCTGCCTGGAGCAGTGTATGAGTGTGTCCATGTGACGACGCATGAGAGACCGGTGTACGTCGTGTTGGCATACGGAGGCGAGGGAGCAGTGCTGGTGAGTGCCGGCACGGGACACAGTCTGGCAGAGGCTGAGACAAGAGCAGCTGCTACGGCGTTGTACAAGAGAACGCATCTGGACCGGATCGTGAGGGCTGTTCAGCTGCAGCAAACTCAAACTCGTCCATCGACTCAGCAGCAACAGCAACAACAGCAACAACAGCAACAACAACAGCAACCACAGCAGCAGCCTATATATCCAGAGCACGCCCCACCCGTTGCACCTCCACCGGTGTACACCCCGCCAAACACGCTGATGGCCCCTGCTACGCTGATCAACCAGGACTACCAACGCCAACGTCAGGAGGACATCGACTCCATCCCCCTGGCACCCACCGTCACCGACGAGGCCGAGATCGACAAGTCCTCGAAGCAGCGACTCAACGACCTGCTGCTGGACTCCCGTTACGCCCCGGCCGAGTACAAGACGTCCAAGCTGTCCAACTCGGATGTCCAGGTGATCTGCTACGTCGAGAACATCCCCCTGGCAAGAGCGATCTCGACCAACAAAAAGAAGGCGGGCCACATCTGTGCGGACTACATTATGAGCTACCGCAGCTTCTTCTTCAAGCAGCTGCCACCTAGAATTTAGCGGTGTTTTGATGCCTGTTTAACGCTACTTTAATGCTATTTATGCCCCATCAGTGTGAGTAACAAGGGGTCGCGGCCCTGGCCCATAAGAGAAAAAAAACCGGGCGTGGACGATGGCCCACAACACCGTTGCAAACCCTCATGTTCCCTCGACTGCTCCGACTGCCAAAGCTTCCAAGACTCCACAGAATGTCCAGCACAACCGCAGACGTTGCATCTCCTTCTCCAGCCGCAGCTGCCCCAGTTCCACGCGCTCCAAAGGCCCCAAAGCCGGCCAAGTTCCAGCTCAAGGTGCCAAAGGGGACCAAGGACTGGGCCGACACCGACATGGTCATCCGTGAGGCCGTCTTCAACTCGCTCTCCTCGCTGTTCAAGCGTCACGGTGGTGTCACCATCGACACGCCGGTGTTCGAGCTCAGAGAGATCCTGGCTGGAAAGTACGGCGAGGACTCCAAGCTCATCTACAACCTCGAGGACCAAGGTGGAGAGCTCACCTCTCTCAGATACGACTTGACCGTCCCATTCGCCCGTTTCGTCGCCATGAACAACATCCAGAACATCAAGCGTTTCCACATCGCAAAGGTGTACAGACGTGACCAGCCGGCCATGACGAAGGGAAGAATGAGAGAGTTCTACCAGTGTGACTTTGACGTCGCTGGTGTCTACGACTCCATGGTCCCAGACGCTGAGTGTTTGTCCGTGGCCGTTGAAGGACTCACAGCACTGGGAATTACAGACTTCAAGATCAAGCTCAACCACAGAAAGATCCTTGATGGTATCTTCCGTGTCTGTGGAGTCGCCGATGAAGACGTCAGAAAGATCTCCTCAGCAGTGGACAAGCTCGACAAGCTGCCCTGGGACGCAGTCAAGAACGAGATGGTCCACGAGAAGGGCCAGACCGAGGAGACAGCAGACAAGATTGGTGAGTTTGTCAAGCTCAGTGGATCCGTTGCGGAGATCATTGCCGTTCTCCAGTCCAGACCTGAGTTCATTGCTGATGCCGAAGCTGCCAACGGACTCAACGACATGGCCACCCTCCTCACATACCTCGACGCATTCGACATCTCCAAATACGTCTCCTTTGACCTCTCCTTGGCCAGAGGACTCGACTACTACACCGGCCTCATCTACGAAGTCGTCACTGCCGCTTCTGCACCACCTTCCAACGCTGCAGAGCTCAAGGAGAAGTCCAAGAAGTCCAAGAAGAAAGACGACGAGGATGCCTCAGAATATGTTGGTGTCGGATCCATTGCTGCTGGTGGCCGTTATGACAACCTCGTGAACATGTTTGCCTCTGCCAACGGTAAGAAGTCCGTCTCGATCCCATGTGTCGGTATCTCATTCGGTGTCGAGCGTATCTTCTCCCTGATCAAGCAGCGTGAGTCCCACACCTCTGCTCTCAAGCCATCTGCTACACAGGTGTTCGTGATGGCCTTCGGTGGTGGTGATGGATGGACCGGATACCTCCCTGAGCGTATGTCGGTGGCCAAGCAGCTCTGGAACGCAGGAATCGAGACGGAGTACGTGTACAAGGCCAAGGCCAACCCACGTAAGCAGTTCGAGGCTGCTGAGAAGAGTGGTGCTGCCGTCGCTGTCATCCTTGGAAAGGAGGAGTTCGCAGAAGGTGGTGTTAGAGTCAAGAGACTCGGACCAGAGTTTGCAGACGATAACGGTGAGTTGATCAAGGTCGAAGATGTCGTCACAAAGGTCCAGGAGAAGTTGGAGGAGGCTAAGGCCAGTGCTGGTGGTGTCGATGAGGTCACACGTCTTCTCAGAGGTATTTAATTGAGCCTCTCAATACATCAATTGTTAGCTAAGGGGTATGTGTAGTTATAAGTGGTGTCCGGGTGTGGTTAAGGCCATACAAAAATTTAGGCGATGAGCTGTGGTACGCATTGATCACTGCCACAATGAACACCGCAAGTCGACTCTCAGCATGTTCAGAGCTGTATCAAGGTCCATTATACGGGTAATACCGACTGCTAATCGTGCTGCTGTGCGAGGGGTACGAACAAGGAGACCTGCCAGAGCTACACCAACACCGACACCGACAAGCACCACCGCCTCTACCACCACTCCTACTGCAACAACAGTCAAGGACCTTGACGACGCAGCCAATGCACTCACAACTTCGGACAGCATCGAGCTGTCAACATCAGCTGACATTCTCCTGCTTGACCAGCTCAACTCTGCTCGTCCAGGAACAAGAACAGACAAACGATACGCCCGCCAAAAGGCCCATCTCCAATCACTCACAACAGATGCTGACCGTACCCGCTCTCTCACGCAGTTCTTGGTGAAAGAAGCTGAGATTGAACTCTTCCACTACCCGAACAAAGACGAACTCGATCCAGAAGACATCAAGACCACGGACTTGGAAAGAGGGATGGAGTACGAGCTCAAACAGGCCGTCATCAACTGGACGGTGTCAAACGACCGATACAAGCGCTTCGAAGTGCTTCTTCAGGTGTTGTCAAACTTGTCGTCCATCCCACATGGAAAGCTACTCATCCCCGTGGAAATACTCGGACACGTGTTTGAACTCTCCCAGTACATTGACGACACACAGCTCAAGCTCAAGGCGAGATACCTCTCTGGTCAACTGATCTATGCAACCAAACGTGTGGAGTTTGATCCTATCAACGAGTCGATGTACATCGAGGCGCTGATGGAGTACGACGAGTATAAGGAAGCAGAAAGATTACTTTTGAAACGAACTGAGAAGGTTGGACAACGGTGGTGGTATGAGCTGCTTGTGGTTAACTACCTCGACCAGCACAGGTTTGACAAGGCAGAAGAGACTGTCAATCTCATTGCTGCCAAGTTTGGAAAGTTTCTGGATACCAGAATCTACTTGCTGTTCATCCAAAGCTACATCCAGTCCAAGAACGAGGAACGGTGTCAGTATTGGACCACACAATTCAAGCAGTTTGTCGAACAGCGAGGATTCTTGGTTGGTGAGCGTGAGGAGCCAGGACTCGGAGCGTCTGAAGAGGATGTACTTGCTTATCTTAACAGAGAAGACCAACCAACAAAAGAAGAGTTCTTGGAAGTGATCTCAGCATACCTCAAACCATCACATATCCAACCAGATCGTGCAGCAGAGCTCATCACGTTCTACTTGGCTCAACCAACAACCGACAAGGAGGACATTGCCATCAAGCTGATTGACTACAGACTCCACTACAAGACCAAGATTGAGCCAGTACTCCAGAGTGTCAAGAGCGAGGGTGTTGTTGACTATTTATCCTCGGTGTTTGATGAGTTCAGGCAGATGGCACCTGTCCAGTCCCAACAAGCAGAGATCATGGAGGAGTTATTCCTCTCGTTGGCGAAAACAGGGAACGCAACCAAGATTGCAGATGAAATGAAGAACATCATTGCGGAAAAGGGGCACCTCACACAGAAACACTTCTACAGTCTCTTGACTGCCCTTTTGAAAGCAGGCAGAGTCAACGAAGCTTACCAAGTGTTGGAGAACTTGGAGATGTCCAGAGCCAGAGCTATCGAAAGCCCAGAGCTGATTGACCAGTTCGTGATTCCACCAGTCAACACATATCACTACATCCCCTTCATCAGCTACTATGGCCGCAGATCCCAGCTGGATGAACTTACTACCTTCATGGACCGCTTCAACGCAAACTATGGTGTCCACAACCCAGCCATGCTCACCCAGCTACTTGGCACGTACATGAGAAACAAGGATTATATGGTCCTGATCGATACAATTCGTCTCATCATCGTCGACAACGCACATAAGCAGGACCCAGACTCTTCAGAGGACTACACACGTCTGTACTCCGCCATCTGGAGCTGTCTCAAGAACCTTGCATTTGCCCGCCGCTCAAATCCACAGATCCATCATCATCCATACTTCCCAGACTACCGCACCGTGTTCCTCAAGATGATCCAAGATCGTGTCGTCCCATCTCCAAAAGACTACGCCACCATCGTCAAGGCATTCATCACAAACCTGGATTACTACCCAGTTCCGTGTGTGTTGCAGTACATGGGCAAAGTGCACCGTGTGACGCCTACACCGGCTTTACTGAAAACTGTTGAAGGTCTGTATAACCACAGAGAGGGAATCGGGATGCTGAAACCGAAGGAGGTGAGTAAAGGGTACTTGGACATGTTGATGGCTTTAAATGAGGAGCGCAGGGGGAAGAAGTCACTGGATCCGTTCTCGCCATACAAGCTAGAGGAAGAGAATGATGACATACATGAAATGACTCCTCCTCAGGAAGAGTCTGTTGGGTCTGAGTTGTTGTGGAGAGTCGCATTGGCAAGAGTGCTGGAAGTGTTGGAAGGGATGGATGTGGACGAGGAGCATATGAGACTGGTTCATGATGAATTTGGACTCGTCTACGATATTAATGCGCTGTTTTCGCCAGATAAGTGAGCGGTGCCCTAACGAAACTAATGAGACTGTGAATAAATGACATGTACATAGAAAGTTCTTTGTATCTTCGGACATGTTTGTATGTGTGGGGAAATGACACATATGTTGCCCGAACCACCGCGAATCCGTTTGATGCCAAGTCCCTCCTTCACATGGCCGAACGTGATGACGAGCTCCACCACAAGGACGCCACCTGAATCACACCTTCACAACGCCGACTACAACCAACGATGTCAGAGCCAATTGACGAATCCAAGCTCACACCACAAGAGCTCAAGCTGTACAAGCTTTACGGCAAGCTCCCATCGCGCAACGAGGTCCTTTCGCACAAGTTGCACGAGCGCAAGTACTTTGACTCTGGTGACTATGCGCTCAAGCAGGCTGGTGTCAAGACAGACCTGGACAGCAAGCTGAGTGACAAGCACCTCACGCCCGAGCAGATACTGCGGATCAACAGACAGTCCGTCAGTGGTGGTAGTACGGTGGGTAAGTCTTCTTTGGAGAAGGAGGCAACACTGGACGACAAGTGAGATATGCCCTGGTTGATAGGGACAGAGCAGATGGTTGCGCATGTTTTTTGTTTGTCTTCTTTAATGTTTAGTGGATTTGAATTTGAAGAGTTTACGTCATTGATAGAAGGACCGAGTGTCGTGTAGTCGCTATCGAGTTGTGGTGGTGGTGCAATGAGCTAAGAGATTCAGGCGGAGTTCCCTCCGTAACACCAAACTACAATCAGGTTCAGCATCATGATCCAAAAGGTGTTAGTTTTAGTTTGTATACAACACTTCGCCTGTATCAAAAGAATGAGAGTACAGCTCTGTCACAAAACGGATGTAGTCAGTAAAAGTTTCAGCTCACTGAGTGGGCTCATGAGCTCTTCATGCAAAGAGATATCTCCCAACCTTGCCAAAGACAATAAGTCCAAAGAAGATGAAGTTGCCCAGCCACAGCAAGGTAGCGACAAACTCATCATTGTGCATCCAGTTCTCAGGAACACCCAAATCAGTCAGAACAACAGAGATTGAAGCAATGGATGCCATGACTGCGCTTGTTGCGAAGCCGGAGAGTGTGCCATCGAGCAACAGCCACAAACAAGGGCTGAGCATGGTCCATGCAAACGCAGCCTGGAGAGAGCTCGTCCACTCAATTTTTCTCACTGCAAATGCAACACCAAGGAACGCCACACCGGAACGGACAATGGACGTGTTGTCAATGCTGACGAACTTGGCGTGTTTCTGACCAAAGACAAATCTGTCCACGAGCGGGACAATTGAGCCAAGGAAGATACCCTGGATGGCAAATGCAGCTGGCTTGGGCAAGTCAAGCCCGACGAGAGTAGAGACGAGGTTGTGTGTGATGTCGAAGCCGAGACGCAATGGCTTGGATGCGAGCTCGGGCGTCAGGATGTGGTTGTCGTGGATGTGTTGGCCCACCTGATTGAACAGGATACCGAGGAGCCCGAGCACGGACAAGGACACGAAGAAGTGGAAGATGCGTGTGGTGAGGTGTACGCGTGGATGAGGGGTCAATGGCAAGGTCTGCTGTGGGTGTTTGGCGATGTTGGATGGCAGGTCCTCGTAGATGGAGGCATCGTTCTCAGTGATGGACTGGTCAAAGATGGAGTAAAGCCCCGGACGCGTAAGGTCGTCCTGGCTCTTCTGCGATGTGTTCATTTCTGGCAAGGTGGATAGCTGTGTTAAGTATGGACTTTAGAGAGAGCACTGGCATCGAAGCAAAGTGGCGTTATAAGCGAGAGCCTTTGTTGTGGTTGTGGTTTTTTGCTCGCGCTACGAGTACTCGAATTTGGGTCACGTGATGCACTTTGTAATATATATCTAGTTAGTCTTCTCCTTTGCGAACAGCTTCTCCGTCACACTGTGGATGTACTCGTAGATGTGGTAGGATATACCTCCCAACAGGGCGACAACCACGAAGATCTTGACACGCTCAGCCTTCTCGACGTTGAGGAACGGGTACGGATAGTGAGCAGGAGGAACAACCAGGGTCTCCAGCGTGAACCAGTACGCCGAAGCCAGCGTGACGATGATCCCCAGCACAGCGAGGGCAGGCAGTCTGAATCCAGTACGACGGATGAAGTGGTAGTCGACACTGAGGAAGATCACCGGGAACAAGTGGACGGTGAGGTCGAGGTGGAGTGGGATGAAGTTCTCCTTTGGCACGTTGGCCGGGACGATGAGAGCAATCAAGAAGATCTTGAGCGTCCAGTAGATCGAGGCCACGAGCGTCTCAGCCACGAGAGAAGCAGCGGTGAAGACATTGGCCGGGATGGTAATGGCTGGAGCAACAGAGCTGATGATGTTGAGGACAATGG
Organism: Petasospora veronae; assembly: GCA_030563065.1. Lineage (NCBI taxonomy): Eukaryota > Fungi > Ascomycota > Saccharomycetes > Phaffomycetales > Wickerhamomycetaceae > Petasospora > Petasospora veronae. The sequence goes on along the minus strand of JAKUBA010000009.1, from coordinate 233,771 downwards.
CGACGTCAGTTAGAACAAGCGACAAGTTCGTTAGAAACTGCCAGTATCCTCCCTGTGCCAGTTGCGCCGGAAGAGGACGGCTCGTGGTCTCACGGAGTCCCCACACGGTCACAGCGAGCCCGAAGAGATTGAAGAGAATGTAGCTTGTGGTAGAAATGCGACGTGTCATCTCCGTTCAGTGCTCGTGATCTCCTGTGAAGTCTAGTAGCTGGAGGAGTTGTGAATGATCCAAACTTATAAGCGAGCTGCGGTTCGGAGTTTCACACGTGCCGGGCCGATCCGCTGCACGTGACGCTCTTGTGGAATACAGCTGTTAATCAAATTTAACCTTAACATAAACGTACTTATACAAAACGCACCAATCCTTAGAACTCCTCCTTGAAAATGCTCTTGTGCTTGTCATCCTTCAAGTCTGCAGACTCGTCGTTGATCTCCTTCTCGTCACCAGAGCCCTGACTGAACCCAGAGAAGGTCTGCTTGAGCTCACCACCATCAACCTCCTCGGTGGTGGTCGTGATGGTGGTGCCGGCTGGTGCGACGCTGATGGAGTTCTTGCGTGGATCTGTGCGTGGATCGTAGTTCAACGCGTCGTCAACCATCGATCTGTAGCGTGGAGCAGATGTTGAAGATGTGACGGTGTTGGATCTCTTTGGTGCAGAGGTTGGTGGAGTGCTGGTGGTGGCAGCTGTGGTGGTTGGAACAGAAGCAGTAGCAGCAGCAGTGGAGGCAACGGCAACTGGAGCCTCAACCTTTGGCTCAACAACCTCTGGCTCCTCAATGACTTCTGGCTCAAGAACAGGTGGCAACAATTCAGCGATCTTCTTCTCCTCCTCAAGAGCAGCAATCTTCTCGTTCTCCAGCTCCAACTCAATTTTGAGTCTCTCATTTTCAACAATGGCCTTCTCCTCATCAATGTCAGCCTGCTTGAGTGCAGCTTCAGCAGCCAACTCGTTCGACTTCTTGAGTGCAACCTCAGCCTCGGCCTTCTTCAACTCTGCCTCCTTGGCCAACTTCTCCTGCTCGGAGTTTGTGTTGGCGATGTCCTCCTTGAGCTGAGTAAGAACCTCCTCAGCATTAACGAGCTCCAACTTGGAAGCCTCGAGCAACAAGTGAGCGTTCTCAGTGTTCTTAGCCTGGGTGTCAGTGATCTCCTGGACGGCCTTCTTCTCCTCGTTCAACACATCGAGTCTGTCCTGCTCAACCTTCAAGTTGGCGAGGATTGGAGCAAGCTTGGTGTTACGCTCCTTCTCGGCAAGAGCGAGCTCCTCCTTTCTGACTCTGTCAGCCTCAGCAGCCTCCTTGGCAATACGCTCGTTCTCAGCAGTCTTCAAGGCCAAGAGCTCATCCTTCTTTCTCTGCTCCTCCTTCTGCTTCAAAGACAAGATCTCCTTGTGCTTCACAAGCTCCTCCTTCTTAGCCTGCTCCAAAGCGATCTTGGCCTCCTTCTCCTTCTTCTTCTCGTCCTCCAATTCCTGTCTTCTCTTGATCTTGGCATCGTTCTTCAGCTTCTGATCCTCGAGTTTCTTTGCTCTCTGAGCAGCCTTGAAGTCCTCATGGGCCTTCTTCTGCTCGGCTCTCTGCTTGGCAATCTCGGCATCCTTCTTACGCTGAGCAGTAGCAGTCTTGTCAATCTGTTCGAGCACTGGGGTCACAAACTTGGAAGCAATAGCGTCAAGCTCCTCCTGAGTCATGAACAAACCACCACCAAGGTCAATCTTACCGGAGTGGACAGCACGCTTCTCGTGGTGTCTCTGAGCAATGGCAAGAGCAGCAGCATTGAACTCTGGGTTGCGGGTGATGTCCTTCTGGCCCAAGTGCTTGTCAATTCCCTGAAGGGTCTTGGAAGCATTGAGCGAAGCAGCAGCGAGCACCTTTGGGTCAATGAGCGAGTTACGGTAGATAGCCTTAGCCTCGAGGTCTGGATCGACTGGGGCCTTGACATTCTGCGATGCAAGTGCACCAACGGCAGCAAAACTCTCAAGGGTGGCCTTGTCCTGCTTGGACTGGGTTGGCAATCCGAATCTGGACGCGTCTCTCTCTGGGTTGGTTCTGTCGTAGAGGTCCGAGGTGGCTCTCTGCTTGGACACTTCAGAGATCTTGGAGATGTTGAGTGTGGACTTCTTCTGGCCGTTTCTGACCGAGTCAAACTCGTACAAGGATGCCAAGTTCGAGGAGGCGAGGGAACCAATGGACTTACCTGTCTTGTTGTACAACGCACTGGCAGCGCTGATTGAGGACGTGTCGTCTCTGGAGGAAGCCGGCTTCTTTGTGTTCTTCAAAGTTTGTGACTCTGCATGGAGGGCAGCGGAGGCAGCACCTTCACCAAGGGACTCTCTTGTCCAGCGCTGAGGACCAGTGCCCTTCTTCGCAAGAAGAGCAGCCGATTGGGCATCCGCAGCAACCGTTCTCTTGTATGGGTGGATCGAGAGGTCCATTGAGTTGGCAAGCAAAGCGGCGGTGTCAGATGCCGAGTCTGCGTTGGGAACACCGAGGGACTTGGTGGACGGACTGTCGTAGATACCATACTTGAGCTTGGCCTTGTAGAGGGCCTCCTTAGATAAGGGCTTGCCGTTGGTCTGGTAGACACTAGCGACCCTGGACTTGGTGGAGTATTGGTCCGAGTTGCTGACAAGGGACATGTGGGAGAGCGATTGGGTGGTGTTTGGGGTTGGGTTGGGTGGATGGAATGTGTCTTTGTCCTCGAGGTGGAAAAAGGAGTAGCGAAAGATTGCTTCGAATTGTCCCTGTCTCGAGGGGCTGCTGGGTAATTTCACCATGCGACCCGGTAGGCGCGTGGCGTGGCGCGAAAAATACCCGATTGGTACAGCGCGTGGGGTTCGCGAAGATCCGAAAGGGGAGAAGCCAATTAGCCGAATGCGGAAGGTGTGGACGAACCACTGATTATGTCATAATGCATCGGTTCTCGCTTATTCCGAGGGTGGCCAAGATCTGCTGAGGGACCCTTTTTGGCAGGTGTTTTGCCTATGGAGGGGTTTTAAAGGAGGCTCTTTTGGGGTTTGTGGATAGTCAAATGTAGCATTGTAGGGTGATGTTATTTGGTAGTCACTGACAAAGAGAACAGACCAAAGAGCTCTTAAAACGGTCTACGCTGACTCCCTGTGCAGTACTGCAGCCAGGCTCTAGCGATCTGTAGGGTCAGAACAACAAAGAGCGTGAGCGTGTGATCTGTGTTCAATCCCACGAGTACACGATAACTATAGCTGGTCATAGTGATAATAAAACACCGCAGTTCCCCGACACTTGACCCCCACACTCTTCCCCCACTCGGCTGCTTTACACCCCAACAAGTTCGCGAGAGAGATCATGTGAGTGTGGCTGATGATCTCCCTCGTCTTATCTAGCAACCAGATCGAGATTTTTCACTCTTCTTTCTTGTTTTCTGACGACAAACAGCCACCAATTCACTGTGATCACAAGCTATCTTTCTTTTCCATCTTACTTCTCTCCTTCCTCTCACTTATCCTCTTTCTTCTCCACCCTCCTCATACATCCAACACTGAGCTCTCTGTCACTCCTCGAACTCTCCACTCTCCCGTTTCTCGTCTCCGCACTACTCGCCCACTCTACCAGTGGATATCCACAGATCCACACCCACCCTTACCATGACCGCTGAGTACTCTGACCTTGTCAAGTCCTTCCTGGTTCACTCACTTCACGAGTCTCCCCACTTGTCCACAGGGGAGGACATTGACCCCCTTGACTCTTCCCAGCTCTCAGTGATCTCAGACTCAGCAACGTTGTCCGAACAGTCTGTGTACAGTCAGGCAGCTCTCAATTCGACACTGGCACCTGCCCTCAACATGCTCTCGCTGGAGAACTTGGTGCTGTTCAACGACACCTTTTCACAAGCTGTTCAAAGCTCCATCAAGACTACCGCTGTCATTCATCAGGGGGTACCTGCTTCCGGTGCTCAGATGACTATCAATCCAAGAAAACTGAGTGCAAAGCGTTCCTCTGAGTCCTTTTCGACCTGCTCAACTGTTGATGAAGACCAAGATGATGATGAGTCGTTGGCTTCCTCCGATGCCTCTTCCAAGTATTCATCAACCAAGAACCCATGGACTATGAATGACGAGTTTCAGCATGCCATCACAACCTGGACCAAGCAGAAGGAGGAGGCAAAACAGAGATATGTTGCTAAGTGTGTTGCAAGAGCTAAGGCCATTGCCAGGGATGCTGCCAGGGCTGCCGAACTTGAAGCTGAAAGAATTGAGAAAGCCGAGAAGGCGGAGAGAGCTGCTAAGGCGGAGAGAGCTGCGAAGAAGGTCGCTCTTCAAAAGCTCATCGAAGAGCATAATGCCAAAGAAGCGGCTAAGGAAAAGGAAAAAAGAGATTCCGAGAGACTTGCTGCTGAAGATGCGGCCAGACAGCTGGCTTCGATGAGAGCAGTCCCTGTCACTGCTTCTTCCATCCACATCACTAAGCTTCCACCACGCCCATACACCCATCCATCTTCCCCAACTACCAGTCGCAGTCGCAGCATGATCAAAAGAAGACGGTCAGAGTCCAACTTACACACCATGGGCGGTCGAGACTCTGGCTCACGCTCGCAGTCCTACTCTGCTGTCCACACCAAGTCAGCACCGAAGACCCCTCGCAAGTACAGACGCTACACCGAGGAGGAGAAGTCATTCAAATGCGGCCAGTGCAGTTCTGCCTTCAGAAGACAGGAGCACCTCAAGAGACACGTCAGATCCATCCACTCCAGTATCAGACCATATGCCTGCAAGTACTGCGACAAGTCGTTCTCCAGATCAGACAACCTGGCTCAGCACGTCAAGACCCACTTGAGAGAGATCTGATCACAGACAAACACAACACGATACAACACGATATAACGATAATGCTGCTAATGATACACTTGCTACGATACCCTTTTTTGGCCTCTTGCTCAACCGCATTGCTTTTCAAAACACACACACACACATTGGCACGACAGCTTGACTGCACACATGCTCAACGTCGACGTCTGCATTGATTCGCCATATTTAATTGCTAATAATATTCTGCATCAATATACTCATGGATATACACCACTTTTATCTCGGGTAGACACTTATATCTGGGGTGTTTCTCCCCATAACTCGCTGGGCGATCGATTCCACATTACTCACAAGCTGGTGCACCAAGACCACATCCTCATACACACACATTTCTCTTTTATTCAGACTATTCAAGCCACCTGATTGTCTTTTTCATGTGCATGCTCTTGTAATTCAAGCCACTGAATGCACGGGGATGGCTGTATGAAGTGTAGCATACTGCCAGTGATTGTGTGTGCTTCTGTGCGGAGAAGCGTCCCGATGAGGTGAGATCCCCGATACGCCAAATACTGCTTCATAACGACCGACTGCAGCAACTACTCTACAACTGAGTTGAAAATCGTATCAATCCGTTCATGAAATCTAAACTAATTATGAGTCCTCCTATTATATTGTCCTTAGGTGTGTACCTTGCTTGGTGCATGGGTCTTGAGCAGCACCAGCAGCTCTGCCACATCTTTCGTTCTGTACTTCTCCCTTAGGTTCTCCACTCTCTTGTTGAATCTCGACTGCGGGTTCTGGTGCACCAGCTTCTCGTGTCTTTGGCAGGCATCCTTTCTCTTGAACAGTTTGGAGCAAAGTGGGCTCGAGCACTGGAACTTCTCGGCCTCACAGCCCGGAGACGTCGATCCAGGAGAGGCCGGGGAATCCTCACACCCGAATGCGATGACATGGGCATGTTGAGCCGCACAGTGTCTTCTGACCTCAGCACGACGTGGAAGGCCAAGAGCAGACCATGGGCAGTTGGCGAATGGACATCTGTATGGCCTGACCACTTGGAACTCGTCAAGATGTTCGGCAAGCACTAGCAACGAGTTGAAGATCCCAGGACAGTGCGAACACTTGTAGATACCTTTCTTCTTCGTGCACTGAACCTTCTCCCACAAGTACGGGTTCGCTCTCAGCACATCAACAACTGATGAATACTCCGCTTTCGTCTCCTTTTCATTGTCCTTGTCTTTCTCTTTGTCCTTCGCTTTCTCCTTGTCCTTCCCTTTCTCCTTCTCTTTCTCCTTCTTGACAGAATTGTGCACAGCTTTCTTGACTGATCCATTGCTCTTGGCCCTCTTCATACGTGGCTTTCTCTCCTCATTACGTGGCTTGGTCGTCTTGTCCACCTCGGACTTGTTGTCATCACTCGCATCAGATGCCTTCAACTCCTCTTCTTCCTCTGAAACCACACTGGTCTCAGAATCTGAGTCGATCTTCACGTCGTTCATGTGCACATCCTTGACGCGCTGGAGGTATCTCTCGAGTCTTTGAACATTCTCTGCTGGAATGAACTCATCACTGAACATAGCATCACCTTCTTCCTTCAGTACAGGAACATTCTCGTTGGGTGTTGGCAGCTGCTGATGGTTCTGGTACCCTTGTTGTGGTTGTTGCTGGGTGTGGTGATGGTGATGGGTGGCATGCGGGTTGACTGAGACATACAGCTGCGGAGGATAGGAGTGAGCAGGGGTTGAAGAGTAATGGGATGACGGGTGCATGTTTGCACTGGTGGGTGTTGGATATTGAGGTGGGAAGTACTGCTGGTGGAATTCTTGCTTCATAGTGAATCCAGAAGGACTGTGCATGCCTTCAGACGAGAAGGCGTGAGGAGGAGGATCAAGGAACGTGCTTTCCAAAGGCCGCGTTGGGAGACTCCAGTTGTTCGAGACTCTTTCCAGTGGCGTGCTTGCAGTCAGAATATGATCGTTTCTTTGGATGAAGCTTGTGTTGGACTGCTGGTAGAATGAATCGTTGTTGGCACTTGAAATCAGTGACACGTTCGCTGAGAGTGGGGAGTCCATGTGTGGCTCTGGCTGATCGTCGTACGCGTAGAACCTCTCAAATTGCTCGCCCGCTGTGGTATTGGAGTTGCTGATGTCCACATACTGGGAAGTGATGTTGTTGTTTGTGTCGTTTCCGAAGATTTGCGCAAAGAGTGAATCGTGCGTGTATGGTACCCCCTCAAGAAGGTCTCTCTGAGCAGTGTGCTGGTGGCGTTGGGGATCTTGCGGGAGGTGTGTCATGCCTTGGCTGGCGCTGGCCTCCTGTGTGTTCATATAGTTGAATGTGTTGCTCAATGAAAGCTATGTCATGGATTCGTTAGAAAGACGTTTCACGTACACCAGGCTGGACAGGCTTTGGTGGGGTGTTCGCCTTTATATGGGACTCTCGCCCCCGGCCCTTGTTTCGGATTATGTAGCAGACGTGGTTGGGGAGACTTAAACAATTCGATACATGAAACATCCCGACTTCGATACACCAGCATTACATTTGCATGCAGCACCAGCATCTTTGGATATCCTTTGTGCAGCTTTGTGCACCAGATGCCTAGAGACGGCCCGTTATTGGGCTCAGCTGTCATAGAAAGGCATCTGTTTCCCCAGTTGCAAAGCACTTTCCTGCTGCAGTGATGGAGAGTACGAAACAGCTGTGGAAGTGGGGTCCTTTGCCAGCAGCTCAGGCGCCATGGCCCATCGGCTTGCCAATTACATGTGCACAGTCTGACAGCCCCTTCTCGTGACACGCTACTTTAGTGCTCTCTAGAGGTTTATGTACCGGATGTACACCCCTGATACATCTTACATAGCTAATTTAGCTCCCAGAGTGTATGGTCAGCAACAAACGGCGTCCTTTTTACTTCTTCAAGCGGCTCATGTGGCGGGCGGTCTACCAGCCTACCAACCCGCGTCCGCGTCGTGTTAAAAATTACATCAAAAGGAATCTGCGGCCCGAACCACCCCCCTGGAAGATGGAAGGCCTCCAAGCGCGCGCAATCGAGTCATGTTTCACGATGACACAAACGGAAATCCAATCTCGCTTGAGCTTGCTCATGGATTGCATGCTCTGTCTATATTCCAATTAGTAGCCGTATCGCTATGCGTCCACTATGAGCTCTACTCTGATCATTCAGCCAGAGCTACAACGCCCTTTTGCCGGAATAACACCTGTGCTGACATCAAGATAACTTGTACGTAAACTCTATCCCTGTAGAGGGCTTGCAAGGCGACTGTATCAGGTTATGTAGGGTCTGCCTGACTTGGTCCTGTTTTGTTATGTCTGATTCAAATGGCCAGAGAGTGGACCGGAAACTATGCTCAGAGCACACCTCACGCCATCACCGACTGAACATCATCACCAGGAGATTCAACACCCGATGATCAACGTTCCGAGCAAGACGTTCTGGTTATAATCTGAAGGGACATTCCTGTCTAAAATTCCTTAATTGTGTGGTTTCATTGTGGACTCAACCTCCTATCCGTGACCTTGTAAAGATTCAAGAGGGTTGTGCTTTGGGTATGAAACATCTTTTGTGTCTGTTCAAGCCGGGCTGAACCCAGTGCTTGTATCATCATGAAACCGCGCCACTACTCTATCCTTCCAAGACTATGGGTGGTACGAATCAGTGCCTGCTGCCATACATCTAACACTGCAGACGTCAATGGTGGAATGATAGAAGTTGGCGGCGGTGGATCGGGATCTGAATTCAGGATCTAGTCTGCCAGGCTCCAATGATGGGCCCTTGCCCCGTAAAACAAACAGCTATTCTGAACCTCCAGGCCCGGTCTATCCATTCCGAGTGTTTCGCCACTGCCTGCACTTCTAAGTTGTTTTTCGGGAACATCTGATGTACTCTGCAGACCTGTAAACGCGATGCCGTAGTGCGCAGTTGTTCTTGTCATCTGTCATGTGGGTGCAGTTTCGGACACCCCACACGAAGATGCCCGGCTCAACCATCCTAACACGTCCATGTGTCAGGCGTTCGATCAACTCTCCAATATTACCTTCATTCTATCTTGCTTTACAGATCCAGCTTCCATAATAGAACTCCGCTTGCAACAACCATGTGTGCGCTGATCTTGACTTTCTCCTGCTGCCTGTAAGCACTCACGAGCGCGCAAGTAATTACAGATCTCATCTGAGCTCTCACACAGGATCTATCATAGTGCAATTCAACAGGGATATGATGACCCATATTGATTATATCACGCTGTAGGTACACTGCTCGTTTCAAGAGCTATCTTGCAGCTAATTCTTGAGTTGAGCTTGTATAGTGAGCACTAGATGCAGCGGCTATTAACCTACAATAGTACTGATCACAGAGGAGTAGTTGTACAGTAATGAATATTTCGATGACTCTGATGACTCTTCAATTTCGGCCGTGTTGTATATCAGTGAAATACGAGTGTAGATTGACAAGATCATTGAAAGCGTGGGTATTTAATCTCAAGCTCCTTACTCACGGCCCTTGGCCCTTCAGCGCGTGTAGGAGATCGCTATGCATCGGGTGTTATCGTGGTTTCGGTAAACTGAGATCGTCGCCTCTCGACACCCTGAGTACGTTTCTTTTGACCTCAGGGAACGGCGACTTTAGCGGTCACTGGTTCGTAGCTATGTCAAGCCGCGCACGTATTTGTGCCCAGGCCTCGGACATTTGCGTGATGTAATTCTGTACTTCCGCTTTCGGGTGTCTTGTTAATGCAAGTCGCGTTCGACAGCTGCAGGCTGGTTTACAAGGTCGCCGGCTACCGGCAAGAGGCCCTGGGCAACCAGCATCTTCCAATCAGCGAAAGCACCGAGATATCTGTCTATGAGATGTGTTGTATTATTCGGATCAGGTGTACATCTAAGGCGCTCCAGTCTCTACTGCAAGCCTGGACCTCTTCCATCGTGGGTTGTGGCTCGAAGCTCCCTGTTTCTTGTTCCGAAGACTTTGGCGTGGCTCATTATCGACGGTTGCTCGGGTTTTTCTAGTATGAACTCCTGCACGAGTGCAGCAGCTTCTGTATCACCATGTATGTCATGAACCTTGGTACATATGTATGAGCCGGTTGCGATATCAACGAAGATCTTCTTGCCTAGCAACGGTGGCCAGTGGGCTTTCAGCTCTACGCAGTGCCAGTGCCCAGCTGTGTGGGGGAAAATGATCTTGAAGATTTGTAGAGCTTGGGGTTAGAACTGGCTCCTAGAGATGCGGTCTACCTTACGGACATGGAGCGTGGAAAGTCCGCTGCTTGTAGTCTGGCGTCTTCAATCCCGGCCAGCGCCTTATCCTCATGATGCCACCAGATTTTCTATGGCCCGAAATGCTCAACAAGTCTCTATGGCAGGTCCATCGAGCACAGAGTGCACCGGGTACTTAACAAGTATATTACTTCTGGATAAATCCAAAATATCCCTCAGAGGCTCAGGAGTCAGATACACTGTAGACAAGTTCTCCAAGTACCAAAACTCTGACTCCCCTTATCACTTCATCAACGTAGACAGCCGACTAACGTGAGCCCTGAGTTCCTATGCTCGCTTGCATCTCTTTGAATATCATATGCTCTCTTGTCCACTCTTTGCGAAAGAAACAGACGCTCTAGAGTGTGATTGTGATCTGATCTGAAGGACCACAGTAGGCATATCAAGAGTTCGTGTCACTTGGATATAGGGCTTAGAGGTTACAGTGGTCCCCTAACTGATATCTCTTGAACAAGGAGGTAACTATTGCATGGAGCTCATTTCCGGTATGTTCCAGTGCGGGCTGGAATCCAAACAGTCTGACGCCAGATCCCAACTGAAGGAGCTCGTTGGGCCGGGATCTGGAGTTTCAGATATACCCAAGTATAACCCATACCCAGTTGGTTCACTTCTACTAGTCACATGTACACTACAAACCATTGCATTTTCGACCAGCTAGATTGTGGATCTTACGATATAGTTACAGCTGAAGGTGTTCGGCTTGAGCTTTGTTATCAAATCTAGCCGAGTTCAGGGATGCGCTGCAGATCAAAGCGCCTGCTTCATGCCTACCGATTGGCTACCCCACAAATTCACTATGTGATATTGGACTGCTGTACACAAAGAATTAGCAGCTAATTCAAACCCACATTCCGATATGCGCGTGTAGTTCTTAATTATCTGGTTCGTGTAGATAGGTCTGCTGCACGATGTGGGGGGCACCGCTATGCTCGTGCTACCTGGTGCACTAGTTACAGGTCCACCGCTTCGAACTTCCAATCAATGGGACACTGCAGGTTTCAGATAGCTCAAGTAACAGGCATTTCTATATAGATATCTGTCTTTGAATCGCTTAATTTGATTACACTCATGAGGCTCATGGGTTGAGAAGTCCGGTGCCTCTGGCTGGTGTGATGATCGATCGTGCCTATCCTTAGATTGGTTAGCATGATGAGATCGAGTTCCTTCAGCTGAACAAGTTGCGCCCAATATACCCATAACGAATGGCGATGAATGATACGTTACAAGAATTGTTAAAGTTCGGACATCTTCCATCAATGGTTCATACAAGGATTCGTAATATTTAGAGTGAAGTTATAGACAGGATGGATCTTCCAATACACATGGCAATGGGGTCGTCACATCCAACATCGTCAAACTTACTGCTGCTCAACCTCAAGTGGAGTCAAACGCAAGTATGGCTTGATGATTCTGAACTTTGGGAAGAGTGTCTTGGCCTCGTCGTTGGAGACAGATGGGTGGACAATGACATCATCACCTGGGATCCAGTTGATTGGGGTGGTGATTCTGTTCTTGTCACCGAGCTGAAGAGAGTCCAAAACTCTCAAAACCTCAGCGGTGTTTCTACCAGTAGAAGCTGGGTAAGAGATGATGAGACGGATGGTCTTCTTTGGGTCAATGATGAAGACAGAACGGATTGTGAACTGAACTCCCTTGTCGTCGACGTTGGTGGCGTCGAGGTGGTCAATCATGTCGTAAGCGACAGCGATCTCTCTGGTCTTGTCTGCGACGATTGGGAAGGTCAACTTGGAGCCAGTGATCTCATCAATGTCCTTGATCCAGGCCTTGTGGGAAGTAGAGTCGTTGGCGGACAAACCGATCAACTTAGCGCCTCTCTTCTCGAACTCTGGCTGCAACTTGGCGAAGGCACCCAACTCAGTGGTACAGACTGGGGTGAAGTCATCTGGGTGGGAGAAGAAGACAGTCCAGTTGTCACCGGTGTACTCGTAGAAGTCAATTGGACCGTTGGAGGAGTCGGCCTGGAAGTTTGGAGCCTTGGATCCGAGACGGAGGGTGTTGCCAGCTGGCTTTGGGATAGACATTGTGGGTAAGTGAGGTGAGAGGGAAAACTGGTTCAAAGGCGAGGATCAATTGGGCACATGGGAGGACACCCATATATATAGCAGTCCCCGGTTGCGATTCATCAAAGTCCATCATGAACAATTAAGCGCACAAGTGCTGTGACTTCACGTGATCTCGTCGACTTTCGCGGGTATGTTGGCGCCACACATGCGCCACTTGCCACGATTCGGGAAGCTGGCGCCACTTCGATGCTGTGGCTGGTGTACTCTGCCAAGCTGTGAAACTGTTCATCGTGTTCGAATGTTGAAAAGGTGGAGGCTGTAGTAAACGTGGGGTGGTCAGAGGTCAATCACACTGGTGTTTGGTCTTCTGTATGGCTCAACTGAAGTGATTTGACTTCTTGATGGTCAGGAATTCTTTTAATACCCCAGGCCTGAGACAATTCAATTGGATTCATACTACAACTTCACGTGCTCTAAGTATGCTCTTCATTAACCCAAAGGTAAGCTAAATAGAAAACAAAATAACTCAACACAACGAATAAAAACCCTTTTATCATTCCCAAGTATGTCATGCCAGCTTGTCTGTGTCGTTGGCTCTCTTTATCATCATATCACACAACTGTGGATAGCACAAGATTCCACAATTTAGACAGTCTCCAAGACCTCGTCCTTGAAACCAGAAACCTTCTTACCCTTCTCCTCAGAACCCTCACCGTGAAGAGCCAACAAGGAACCCAAGTCGAACTTTGGCTGCTTGAGCAACTTGACCTTTCTGATGTGAACGTTCTGCAATGGGAAGATGTTCTTGGTAGCCTTCTCAATCTCGCGTCCAATGACCTCTGGGATCAACTTGGAGGTGAGCTGAGCCAAAGTGGAGTTGTTGACCTCTCTGGTGATGATCTCGGTCATCTGCTTTCTGATGGCTCTGATGTGGGAGGACTGAGCGTAGGTGGTCTTCTTGATCTGGTTGGCCTGTCTCTTGGTGAATGCAATACCGAAGACTCTCACAATGTAGTCGTCAGAGGTCTTAGCGGAGACGTTAGCCTCGATCAATGTCTGCCACTTTCTGACCATGGATCTGAGCTTGTCGGATGTGAAGTCCATACCGTGGAAGTTGGTGAGCAAGTTCTTACCCTGGACCTCGTCGACTCTCAGCCTGATGTTTCTGAAAGAGTAGTCCTCGGAGCCCTGGAGGTCAGCGAGAGAGATCTCGACAATACGGCCCTTCAAGGCATCAGCGGCGTTCTTGAGACCGGTAGACTTGTTGACAAGAGTCTTACCGACGTTTCTGTTCTCGAAGGTGGATGGGGCCTTGATGTCGAACCACTCCTTTCTGGTGAATGGGTCCACCACTCTCTTCTTCAAACCCTTCTTTCCCTTGGACAATCTTTTGTTCTTTCCGACAGCCATTTTGGATGATGTGTCTTGTGTGTGCTTCTCCTAGATCTAGCCCCCTTCGTCTTCAAGCAGACTACTCCCATCTTCAAAATTTTTCACCATCCACCACCGCGACCACAGCCAAAACGGCCAGCTCCAAACCGATGACGATAGGGGTACAACAAACAGGTTCGCGGGTTTTCGCGAAACTCGGTTAGTGCAACATATTAATCACCCGAACATCTCAGAGTCTCCATTTCGCGCCCGCAGTCAGCAGTCACAAAGTCCGGTAGGTGCAGCAGAAATAGTGCAGACATCACCTCTCGTCACCATCTCATCAACAAGAACAGCTCTACATGGTGTTTCACCGTGGTTTTTTATAGATCACAGACAACGGCGTCTGCTTTCAGATCTGAACTTGTCTTTTCATTAAACAATATTCATGCAAGCTTTTCATAACCAAAAGATATCCCAAAAGTAATAAATAGGTTGATCTCGATACAAAAACATCAAACTCATAAGTGCAGCTCATGTAAACCTCAAGTCATTCAATGACCATAATGATGAAACGATGAACCAAAAAACAGAAGGTAAAGGGGGAAAGGGGGGAAGAAGAGAAGGAGATTCGTTAGTCACACCAACAAACAACTTAGTTGTTCTCTGGACGCAACTTTCTGACCTCCTTACCGACTCTCCAGATCTCCATGCTTCTGATGGTCTCCAACTCCTCCTCGAGCTTGACTCTGTAGTCAGCCTGGGAGTTGAAGTCCAAAGAACGCTGGGTCTCGGAACCGTTCTTGACAGACTCGTACAAGTCCTCGAAGACTGGCTTCAAGGCCTTCTTGAAGATTGGGTACCAGTCCAAAGCACCTCTTCTGGCAGTGGTGGAACAAGCATCGTACATGTAGTCCATACCGTACTTACCAACCAATGGGTAAAGGGACTGGGTAGCCTCCTCAACGGTCTCGTTGAAAGCCTCAGATGGGGAGTGGCCGTTCTCTCTCAAGACCTCGTACTGGGCCAAGAACATACCGTGGATACCACCCATGAGACAACCTCTCTCACCGTACAAGTCGGAGTTGACCTCTCTCTCGAAGGTGGTCTGGTAAACGTAACCAGAACCAACAGCGACAGCAAGAGCCTGGGACTTCTCGTGAGCCTTACCGGTGACGTCGTTCCAGACAGCGTAAGAGGAGTTGATACCACGACCCTCCTTGAACAAGGATCTGACGGTTCTACCGGAACCCTTTGGAGCAACGAGGATGACATCAACGTTGGTTGGTGGCTCGACGTGGGTCAAGTCCTTGAAGACTGGAGAGAAACCGTGGGAGAAGTACAAAGTCTTACCCTCAGTGATCAATGGCTTGATGGTGGACCAGGTCTCGGACTGAGCAGCGTCAGAGAGCAAGTTCATAACGTAAGAACCTCTCTTGATGGCCTCCTCAACAGAGAACAAGGTCTCACCTGGGACCCAACCGTCCTCAAGAGCGGCCTTCCAGGAAGCACCGTTCTCTCTGACACCGACAATAACAGAAAGACCGTTGTCTCTCATGTTAAGAGCCTGACCGTAACCCTGGGAACCGTAACCAATCATGGCCATGGTGTCACCCTTGAAGTACTCAATGAGCTTCTCTCTTGGCCAGTCGGCTCTCTCGTAGACGATCTCCTCCTCGGTACCGTTGAACTTGATGGTCTTGACACCTCTGACACCGGCAACCTTGGTGGTCTGCTTCAAAGCTGGACGAGCAGCGGTAGCAATGGCGGAGATGGCTCTCTTCTGGGTAGCAGAAGCAGCGGCTCTAGCACCGGCAACGCGGGCGAGACGGAGGGAAGCGTTTCTGAAAGACATGTTTGGCAATTGAAGTTAATTGGCTTGAAGAAACAAGAAGAAACCGGGTGTGGAGACGGGTGGAAAAAAACGATGCGAACGTCGGATTTCTTTTATACGTCTGAAAAAATTTTGGGCGGGCGCTGAGTCAAACAAAAAAAAAAGCTGAGCGCGTCGATGCCTGGGCGGAAGCTGATTGGACGGGGATGCATATGGCAGCTGCTTTGAAGAGGTGGAGTGAAACGTTCTGTCGGTCAGTGAAGCTTTGGATATTGGTGTAGGTTGATCTAGGAACCAGATGTGTCCAAAGATGTGACTGATGGGGAGTTGTAGCATCTTTTGTGGTCAGTTGTGCGGTGCGTGGAGCCTCGTGCGCTTCCCCGGTCTCTTGAATCAGGGAGTCTAGGCCTCTACTTCAGGTCGGTGTATGTTCCCTCATGTGGTTATGTTCTGGTTATGTTCTGGTCTGTTCCAGGATCCTCATCTTCATAGCCACACCTCCATCTTATTCACCAACTTGCCACAGATCTAATCCAAACACTAAACAGTAACCTCTAGCTTCTCACCCAGACACCAGACCCAAATGCGGGTTTTCTGATCCAGCCAGCCCTTCCACTTATCAATATCTGCTCGGAGATTTTGAACCTCACCAACTACGCTTTAAAAGACCTCCACACCACCATTTCACGTCATACAATGTCTCTTCCTTCCAGATGGGCAGACGAGCCTGAGCTGGTACACGCTGCAGAAGTACAGGACATGGAACGTAAGGTCGTCACTGTCAAGAAGGGCCAACCGCTTCTATCACGATGGGCAGATGATGATGACGAAGAGGAAGAGAAGCCTCAGCAGCTACAACCCATCAATCCCACAGATGAAGATCGCATGCGTGCTATCAGAGAACGTCAGCTTGCTAAACGAAAGGATGCTGAGGATAAGAAGAGAAGAGAGCTAGAGGAAGCGAAGAAGCAGGAACTTGCGGAGAAGAGGGCAAAGGAACTTGAAGAGAAAAAGAAGAGAGAGCTTGACGACAAGAAGAAAAAGAGGGAACTTGAAGCTAAGAAGAAGAAAGAGAAAGACGAACTCGCATCAAAACAAAAACATTCACGTCCTGATCATACGAACGAACTCGCTGCCAGACTTGGCGGACTCACCATCAAGACTGACCGTGTTACAAATGGGACCGAGACTCATCCACAAACAAGTCCAAAGAAGTCAAGAAACGCAAAGCTAACGGCACTGAACACTGGTGACGATGAATCAGACAAAAAATCACCACCAACACGGGCTGCTCAGGACTTTGCTTCAAGGCTTGGAATCACGATATCAGCACCAGCTGACAAGAGCCGAAACCCACCAAAGAAGAATTCGGACGATGTGAGAAAGCAGAGAGAACATGAAAGAGAAAGAAACAGAGAGAAGAAGGCAAATAACGTCTCCGAATGGGATACGGGAAAGCCAGGAACCCGTGTGGACTACTCACGAAAGGAGGTCAAGAAGTCAGCACCAAAGAAGGAAACACCACCACAATCGTCCACACAACCAGAGGTCGATCCTGATACTTTATTGTCTGCTGAGAAGAAGATCCTTGATGATATTGCACACGGAAGAGAAGTTAACTGGGCTGACTTTGACGACTTTTAACACCGCTATGATATGGACTTACGATGAACAATTTTGACCACCCTTTAGTTAGAGCTATATATATATGTGAGGGATTGCATTAAACAACGAGTGATTTATGGTATCACTTGTCCCATAGTCTGTGGCGCACCTTCTTCCCGTCTTCCATCGTGATCAGATGAGCCTGAATGATGCGAGCTTGTTTAGCGTGCTCAGAGTCGAAGATCCCTTTGAAGACGACATCTCCGGCTTTTGAATTGCGTCCTTCAATGGTCACCGTTCCAAGAAACCAAACATCCTCGTCTTTGTGCTTGTTCGAATTGACCACAGGGATCTCAAACCGCTCATCTCCACCAAGGTTCTCCATCAACACATCAAAGTCAGCCTTGACACTCACTGGCTTTTTCACAAACTTGAAGCTGAACCCTGGACGCACTTCAACTCCCTTGACAGAAACACCCTTCTCCTCTGTCCAAATCAGGAAATCATCATGCAATCTCGTCTTGATGGGTAATCTGAACTCCCTCTGGATCTCCGCGTTAAGCGATAGTCTTTCGAGGATCTGCTCCTCCGCCACATACTTGACGTACTTGAAGTCCACATCCTGATGCGTTGGCTCTCCTTTTGACTTGGACACCCAGAGGGGAAGAAAGCATGACTTGCCGTTTGAAACATGGTACCCGACATACAAGCCAACCGTTCCCAAGGCAATAGCAAGGCATTGTAGAACTGTGCGGAAGGGTCTTGGTTTAGGAGCGAGGGGAGTGAGTTGCGTGAAAGTTCGTCTCAGCTGCGGAGCCTGGGTTCGTGTGAGAGCTCTGAGTGATGTTCTAGTGATCATGGTACACTGAAATTGAGGTTTGAGTCAGGAGCTAAGAGTTGATGGGGTTGTGGGGGTTCGAGTGGATCCTCTCCAGGTGGGAATCACGCCCAAGTTGCATGACACTTTCGCGGTGGCCGGAATGGGCAAGGTTAGGAAGCCCTGCTCGTGTCCATAGTCCATAGACATCAAACTGCTATTCTACTACATCAACCAAACAGTTTCATAGTATAATGGACCATGGTTGCTCTACAATCAGATATTATCTATAACAAGGTCATTAAATTTTAAACAAGTAGCATCAGCCGATCAAATGTCCCAAAGACATACCCATCGCGTAACAAAAGTCAGAACATGCCGAAACAGTGGAACATTCAACAAGCGAATGAAGAACCAAAACAAAATGCAGATGTAGCACACATATACCGTTTCATGAAACTTAGACGTCAGAAGAAGACTCAAAGTTAGTACGCTGCTGAGCAGAGATCTTAGATGGGTCAACCTCATCGTGGACCTCCTCGGAGATCTGCTCAAGGGTCTTTCTCTTGGTCTCTGGAATCAACAAGGTGGTCAAGATTCCGAGCAACATGAAGAGAGCAAAGATCTCGAGAACGTGTGGCAACCAACAGTTGGTGTCATCGGCAGCACATCCGTGGTTGATCAAAGTACCGAGAGCAGTCTGGGCAATGATAGCACCAACCTTACCAGAGGCAGCAGAGATACCGTGAGCAGTGGATCTGTATCTGGTTGGGAAACACTCACCTGGAACAATGAAGGTTGTAGTGTTTGGACCAAAGTTCTGGAAGAACTGAGCCAAGACGTACATGGCAAGCAAACCATTTTCACCAATCTTGTGGTAACCGAAACCCATGACACACAAGATAGCAGTCAAGATGATGAAACCGAAGAGCTGAACTGGCTTACGGCCAAGAGTGTCCAAAGTGGCAACAGAGACCCAGTAACCTGGAATAGAACCGGCACAAATCAAAATCAAGTTACCAGCAGCCTGGTTGTAGAGGGAGTGGTAGACGTTCTTGGAAGAGGCGTAACCAATGGTCTGCAAGATGGTGGCAGAGTTCAAGTTAAGACCGTAGTAAGCAACATCCAAAGTGAACCAAGAACCAGCAGTTCCCAACAAAATCTTACCGTACTTCCACTGACCGAAGTGGTGGATGAAGTCAGAGAAAGAAGCCTTTGGTGGCTGGACAATCTCAGCCTTGACAGTCTCAGTGATTCTCAGCTGCTGAACCTCGGCCTCACCAGCGTTACCGTGCTCACCACTGGCAAACTTGGCAGAGTCGGCAGCAGCCTTCTCAATGTCGTACTGGACATCCAAGGTGTATCTTGGGGATTCTGGAATGGTCAATCTGAAGTAGAGGGAGACGACACCTGGAACACAACCAAGACCGACAACGATTCTCCACATCTGGTCACAAGCCTTCTGACAGTCAGCACCACACATAGCAGAAGTCTCAGCAGTGATCAAAGAGTCCTTGTAACCGACGACGGAGATCAAGGCAGCGAGACCGGCGAGCAACTGACCCCAACCCTGGTTGGCAAAGACAGCACCCATGATGGCACCTCTCCACTTGGTAGTGGCGAACTCAGAAGAAATGACAGAGGACATTGGGTAGTCACCACCGATACCAATACCCATGATGATTCTGAAGAAGACAAGGATGGCGGTGAAGTTGATAGCGGCGGAGGAACCGATAACACACTGGGCAACAGTGGCAAAGATCATGACAATCAACTCAACACCGTAAACTTTCTTACGTCCAACGTAGTCGGCAAGGAAACCGAAACCCAACTGACCGATAACAGTACCGACAGAAGTGGAAACCTTGATGATGGTGGAGGTGGATGTTGGGACCTTACCGTTCTCCCAGAAGACGTGGGCCATCATGGAGAGACCCATGTTGATGGCAAAGATATCGTAGGCATCAGTCAAGAAACCAACACCGGCAACGGCGATGGCTCTGACGTGGTACCAACCAAAGGAGGCCTGGTCAATCTTTTCGAGGGCAAGACGTCTTCTTTCGAGTGGGTCCTCAACGTGGGAAAAGTCGTTGATGAAGTTGTGGAAGGCAACGTTACCACCGGCGGTCTTGACACCGACCTGAGCAGGGTTCTTCTCTTCGGCCATTTTGATGTGTGTAGGTGGAAGAAAGTGGGATAGACACTGGGTAGTAATACAGAGGTTCAACAACTACAAGAACCAGGGGGCAGGCCTGGGCCTTATATAAGAAATTTCTTTTCTACAGAGCCCACCCCACCCAGCCAAGGATGATGCGCTGCTCGGTATAATTTGTGCCCGCATAACGATTAATCGACACACGTGCCCCGGTTTGGCCTCCTGAATTGTCAAACACCGGTGGAAAAGGTTTGCAGCTGGTGATGGGGTTTCCGGTTGCGTCGTTTTCGGCGAAAACGGTGCGCCGTTTTTGCGCAACTGCACAGCCCATGTGCGCTCCCCGGGTGAGCCCCTGAAGTGTGGGAGACGAGCCACTAATCATGTTACATCAAAAGCTGGGTCTATGGGGTGTATAGAAAGACATTTAGAGAGACATCTAGGTAGTTCAGGGTCGATGTGTCAAAGCCATGCCGAGATGTACACGCACAGAACGTTCCTTGGCTTGGTGTCTTGGTAAATCAAAGTCCGCTTGGTATTTTTCTTTGTAGAGAAGCTGGGCTCACACGACCACTTACCTATGACGGACTGCTACAGCGGCTCTGAGAGTTTTCCTAGAGGTGAGCTTTCCCTGTGGCCGTTTTCCAGTATCCACGTTGTCAATGAAGCCTTGCGGAAACAGCGGCATAGTGCTGTTTGGGCTGGCCTGACTGGTCAGCTTCAAGGCTTGACCGAGCACACATAGGATGCAATACGTTATCTCTTTGGACATGTGGGCTCTGAACGGGATGATTACCGTTCCGACGTGCCCAGCGTTTCGATTTTGGAGCCTCGTGATTTACTTGGGCTGTTTTGTTAGGAGCTGATGGTCTCCAAGTAGTGGATATTTGAGCATAGTGTATACTCTGTCCTACAGATCCAGGGTCCGTGGGCTGCAATTTGAATACTCCTCAGAGCTACCAGCTTGGCAGCACAGCCACCAGCTGCTGTATGAGATGGTGCTGCCTCCTGGCATCCGAGTGTCTTGTTTGAATGAATCAGTCTTCGTAAGCTTTCCTGGTGTTGATAGTGGTCGTGTGGGCCTTCGCACCGGAAAGACGAGCACAGGTCAGGCGCTAGGCGCTACCGGACAACGAGAACTGGAAAAAATATGTAGGCTAGTCAGCCTTACTGTTTACGAGGCTTCCCGTGGTGTGAATCTACGCACGTTTTCATCCCGTGCCCTCTGTTCCTATTGTGGGGCCCCCGTGTTTGAAGGATCATAATTGATCCTGAGACGATGCTGTGAGTGCTCTGGCGCGATTTGGCGAAAAGCCAGCGCCAATTCCGAGAAGGAACAAAAAGAAAGAGCTGGCTAGCTCTTGCAGCAAAACCCACGTGGGCCAAGACAACGAAGTGCCGATGGGCCGTGGTCGCTGATGGTCCGATGGAGCAGTGAGCACTGAGGGTCCTTGGTGAAGGTTCTAGGCTGTGTGAAGAAGGGAATCGGATCACGCAGGATTTTGTTCAGCTGCTTTCTGGTTCCTAGCCTTGATGGCGTTGGAGTCCGGCTTTTGGTGTCTTGGTATCTTGACTCTTGGTGTCTTGGTGCTAGTCTTGTTAAGCGTGTGCCAAGCCACTATTTCTGCTGGGTTGTTTGAATTTCTTTGAAAACGAACGTATACGTTGGACAAATACTTGAGGTTGGTGTTATATGTTTGAACGGAGCTGTTTGTGGGTAGCTTGTTTGGATCGTGTGACACATTTGTATTTCTCTGCACTGTCACAGCCTCATGCCTTGGACCCTGCCTCTAGATAACGATCTGAACTGTATCATAACTTCCCCTAAACGAATTCCAGTATTAAAATTGAGCCTTGAATATCCACCTTTGATCAAATGTTCTTTAGTGACTCTAGGGTCGTGCCGAAGTTTCAGCTGTTCTGATAGAACAGAGCTATTTGGGATTGTATGGCAAAGCTGACCTGTCAAGATCTGACGCATGTCAGGTCAACTTTCTCGAACCCTTCTATAGAAGACTCTGCACGTACTCGAGAATAAGCCAAATCACTACATGAATAACCTTATCGATTATTGATTCCATGAATTCATACCAGTATCTGATCAGTGATCGTATTCAGTGCCCTATGCCCCTCAAAATCTAGCTTTGCAACGGTCGTCTTGCTTGCCCTGGCAGGCATCTTCGAAAACATCAGGACACCAAAAACAAATGAAAAAGATCAAGATGTCCGGGTGTTCTCAAGCACAAGTCGTCAAGGTGGCCCATAAATTCCAAAATATAGGATGACAAGGAGTTAGTGCTATGGGAGCGTTATATTTGATGTTGGATATATCTCAATACGCTAATTACTGTTGTTTTTCGTGTCTCAAAATTTTTCAATTACGAGAGTCGGGATTTGAGATGGGAATCCGAAAAGTTTAAGTCGGGTCTGTCAAAAAACCTGAATTTTTAAAGCAGTTATATTGCATCTAGCAGTCCCAAAAACAATAGAATCGACCCACAGAAGCCTCCATTACTTGTACACAAAGTCGATAAAGCCATTTGATCAGGTATGCTAACATCTAATTTTCACTCGACGAGCTCATGAGCTCTTCACTTATATGCTGTCAAGACCCCGCGCCTAGGAAACAGGCGCGCACGTACCGTCTATAGCTCTTGAGCAATCATGAGATATCGATATCCTGTCCGCAATATTGATGATACGAGACTCTGCTCAAAGCTAATGCGACGAGCCTCACATCTAATAAGTATCTGAGACATTTAGGAAGAATTCAAATACTTGGTGGAAGAGCTACAAACAAGGCTCCACTCAAATTAGTGGTGTCCGGATGATAGAACAGGCGTTTTCTTTCGCGAATCTCTCGCCACAGCGCCTCACACAATAAACAAACAACCTTCAAGGCGGCACAACTTTCAACCTTCTAATTTCGTCCAACCCCACAACTTTCCACGCGATTGACACTTCCATCATAGGCCTCATCTACTAGGGCAGATTCACACTTTTTGAAAACAAGAGCCATACCTGCACATACACCCGAGATGGCTGCCAACGGAGAAACTGGCATGGTCCCACTCGAGATCGATCTTGACATGGCGATGGCTCCCGAGACGTACCGTCCCAAGCTTGCAAGCGCTCCCCACATCGATGGCATGGACACTTACCAATATCCACCACCTCAGGAAGACCTGTCCTCCGGCTTTCAGTACCCACTGGTACAAGATGTTCAGCGTGGAGTGGCTCAGATGGACATACAGTCTCCTGCGCAACAGCCCACACACCCCATGTCATTCCAGTCCATCGTGATAGATCCACAAACTCCAGTGACTTCAAATCACATTCAGAAGACAAATTCAGGACAACCAATTCCTATCCCACTTACTGAAGAGCAAGTGCCCGTCTCCAACCCTTCGCATCTGATCCCAACGCCTCCTCAGACACGACGCCTTACATCCAACAACAACGCGCTCGAGGAGATCAACGTCATCCGCAAGAAGCTCGCCACGGAATCCAAAACCCCAACTGAGTACACACTTCACATTCTCTTCACGCAATTTGTGAGACATGCCGAACGAAAACTGAACATGTGCCTGACGTATCCTCTCAACACTGAGCCCCCGATCGTGGATCTTTTGGCGGAGGGCGTCGATCCTGCATTCGACAAGATCATTGCTTCTTTGGGATACATCTCGAAGAACAACCCCAAGCCTGTGATTGATTCTGTCATGTTCTGGAGAAAGTCAAAGTCAGAAGTTGCAGCCATGGCAGCAGACGCAGCAGAGAAGGCGATTCAAGCATTGAATAACCACAAGGAGTCTGCATCTTTCAGAAAACACACACACAGTTCCAGCACAGTCAGCAGACTTTCGCACAGAAGAAACAACTCGTCAAAGTCAAACATCCAACCTGATTCGAGATTGGCTTACCTTGACTCCACAGTCCAGTCCTCTCGTGAAACTGCAATTCAAGGAGACCGCAAGTCGCTCATCAGTATCTACATCTTGTGTCGTGTTCTGATTGAGGTTGTCAAGCAGGTCAACTTTGACACATGTGCAGACGATCTTGGTGGGAAACTGGAGGAGATTGTGTTCTCTCAACTCCGGAGCACGGATCCAATCTTGATTTCTTCGAGCATCATCAGATCGGCCAACTGGAACTTGTTTGCTGAGCTGTTGGGATTCATGTCAGAGAAGAGATTTTTGAGTGTCAGTGATAGATTCATTGCAGACCTGGAGAAGAACCCACCCATTGTGCCCAAGGATATTGAACCGTCCATTCATCTGCTCATCCATGGTATGAGATACCTCAAGCTCACAAACTACCCACTCGAATCATTTGAGGAGGGAGCTGACTTCCTTCAATCCATTGCCAAGTTCTTCAGCATTACCAAAAGTCACTCTATCAAGCTTGCATACTGTCAAGTCATTACAAGGATCTTGCTTCCACTCGCTGAGACAGTCACTGCTGAAGTGAACCATCCAATCTGGGTTGATGCTATGAATACCATCTTCAAGGCATGCGGTAACTCTGAGCTGAATGAGAAGAGTTGGATCACAGTCCTGACTCTGAAGTCTGCTGTTCTTTGTGTCTCTCCGAGTGACCTCTTCTTGGCACACTGGTACGATATTGTTGATTCGTGCTCTAAGCAGCTGAAGTCCAAACACACTACACTCGAAGAGAAGATTGTCATATCCACATGCATTGCTCGTTTGGTCTGGGTCTACCTTTTCCGATGCAGTGAGTCACTGAATAACACCACAAGAAAGATTGACGGGATCATGAAGTCTTTGTTCATGGGTAAGGGAAAACAGTCCTGGATCGTGACTGATGCTGGCCTCATTCTTCCCTTGGTCCAAATCTTCAGAGCTGTTGGATACGCAGCATATAACCAGACAGTTGAAAACTTCATCATCCCTCTAATGAAGTCTGCATTCAACGGTCACAGTGTGGACAACTTGCAGCACGAGAAGACGATTCTTGGAGTGAAGGCATACGTTGCCATGCTTGGTGATGACGAAAGACCAGTCTTCCCAGAGAATGTTGATGTTCTTGAGAGACCGGATATCAACTTGACCGTGAATGACAACAACCACGATGAGATCTGCAAATATTCCGAGGCTCTTCTGGTGCTTCTTGACAACGCAGTTGGTCCACTTCAGTCTCAGGAGTCCCAGACTCCATCGTCGCCTTTCTACTACGGCAAGACGCCGTTCAGTGCCTTCCGCTTCGGCACAGATGTATCCATCCAGATCAACAAAAACTTGAACACTGAGGTTCTTGCTGTCATGCTTGAATCTTGCCCATGGCTCACCTTTGGTGCAAGCCGACAGGTTATTGAGCTCTTGTGTCGCGACTCTCTCCACACTGACTATCGTGTTGCAGGTGCCGCCGCCAACGCATTGAGACTCATGGCATCCAGAAAGAAGCCACATGGTCTTATCACTATCTTTGCCAAATACGCTTTCAACTTCTCAGAGCGTTCTGGGCATGCCAATGGCTATGTGGTCTCGAAGGACCTGCTGAGACTCTACTTGGACTTGCTTGAGCACTGGTTGAAATCTCTCAAGGAGCGCAAGAATGACTTCAATGATGGCTTTATGCATGGAATGAAGGAGGCTGAAGAAGACCCAGTCGATGAGATCGAGATCAAGAACACGATCACTGTCATTGAAGAGGTTGAAGGCCATGGTTTGTTCTTCCTCGCCTCACAAGATTTTGAGATCCGCAAACTGGGCTTGTCTATCTTGAGAATTATCGAGAGTTTCGACGAGGCACTTTACGAGAAGACAACTAGGGCCAAACAGAAGTCTACACACGCCCGCTCAAGCTCCAAATTTGCTGCTGACATCGGCACCAGAGTGTACTTCATTCTCCACAGTGTCGACTTCTTCAAGCTCATTGGTTCTCAGAGACAACATATGAGTGTTGCCGAGAGGTCAAGACTAGCCAAGCTTACTATCAACAAGAGACGTGATGTTCTCACCAGACTAGCCGAGTCAGATTACGGTATCGACTCCGCGTTGTGGTTCAGAGTTTTCCCCAAGCTATTGAACACCATTTCTGAGAAGTGCCCAATGACTATGGCTCTCTGTCGCTCCATTGTCTGTACTCGTTTGATTCAGATACACGAGGCTGTTGTTGAGATTGCTGACTCACCACGCTCAGCTCAGATCCTGCACTATGGCCCACCAGAGGTGCTGGTTGAGCAGTGGAAGCTCTACTTGATTGTTGCTTGCATTTCATTGACATCCACGAACGAGCAGAGACTGCACATTCCAGAGGCTACCAATGGAAAGAAAAAGTCACAGCAGCTGTTGACTATCCAGCATAGTACTATCACAAGTGCCAGAAGTGTTTTCAGATTGACGTTGAGCTTGCTCAATGGTTCTAATCAGGCTGTCAGAGATGCTATCATCACTGGATTGAGTTGCATGAACATCAACATCTTCAAGACTTTCATCGAAGCTATTGATCCGATTTTCATTCAATGGGAGAAGGAATTTGGTATCAAGTTTGTCTCCAGTGATAGCCGTCTCAGAGTTGAGGTGACACACATCTTGAACATTGTCTCGAAGTTCATGGACGAGGAGATTGTCAGCAGTGATGATTGGATTGTTGGAAAGCTGATTGGATTCATCAAGACCATCAAAACCTTCCTGTCGCAGACTGAGGTACAGAACAACTTCGAGTTCCAGAAACTTCGTCGCTATTTCTGTGGCCTGTTGGAGAATGTCTTCTCTGGACTTCAGAAGAGGTCAGATGCCAATGATTGGTTCCCATTTGAGGCCAGAGTGTCTTGCTTCTCCTTCCTTGAGGAATGGTGTGGTTATGGTAAGTCTTCCATGATTGCCAAGCAGAGATACACTCAGATGGCCAAGCACATCAACAACACACAAGAACTCACTGCACTGAACTCTGCCATTGAGTTTGAGAGACAGTTCTTGTCCATTTCTGCCACAAATGCTATGGTGAGCTTGTTAAACGGCAAGATCCAGGAGCTCAGAGGTCAGACTCTTCTGCAGTTTGACTTGCCAGGCCTATTGTCCTGGGTTGACCTTTTGCTTGAGTCTCCAAACGAGACCATTTCATCATTGGCAAAGAAAGCACTCAAGAGTCTTTTCACACACAACATGGATGATACTGATCTGTTCGAAGACGTCTTTAAGAAGTGTATCTTTGACCAGAAGGTCTCAGTGATCGAGAACTATTACGTTGTGATCGCAGAGGCTCTTACGTTGAGTGAAAAACCACCACTGGAGAATCACCAGGTCTTGCTCTTTGCGTTCTTTGGAGTTGGATTCAACAACTACGAGATTCGTTCTGCTGCTATGGGCTTGCTCATTCACACTGAAAAGCGTATCTTTAACACGGAGTTCTCATGCACATTTGAGGAGAGGGTCAAGAACAAGAACAAGACCATTTACAAGAGAGCTTTGCTCGACATTTCAACTTACTTTGCATCCAGCCACCCTGAGATCAACTTTTTCTTGATATCAGAGCTGACAAAGTTCTTTGCTGTTGTGAACTTCGAATCCAGAAAGGATTTCTTGACGATTGTATTCCCTTGGTTGCAGACTGTTGAACTTCATGTTGCCGAAGATTACTCCATTGACATCCAGTCATACATGATCCTTAACAACTTACTTGAGGTGACGATCAGATTCTCTGAGTCCATTCCAAACGAGGTTGAGGCATTGTGGATCTCGCTGGGTAACGGCTTCAACAACATCACTGCTATCATGAGGTTTGTTCTTCATACCAGTTTGGTGAAGAGAAACCCACTGTTTGTTGAGTTTGCCAGTAAGGTGCTGGTTTACCTCTCGGGTGCAAGCTCAACATTGGCAGATTCGTTGATTTCGTACATTGACCACAAGAACATGGTTCCACCACAGCCGACCGAGTATGAGCCTCCAGTGGATGATATTGGGTTGCCTTACATCTCTGATGTCTGGCAGACACTGAGCTACACTGGGAAGGATTCTGTCTTCTCGATGGGTCAGTTAGCTCTGATCTTCTTGTCGGACATGTTTGTTATCCCAAAGGAGTCACTGAACTCCAAAATTCCTCTTCTTTTGCACGTGTCTTTTGTTCTCCTTGACCACTACTCACCAGTTGTTCAGGATTCTTCAGGAAAGTTGATCATCTACATCTTGAGCACAGTCACTTCCCATCCGAAGTTGGAGCAGTCCAAGAACTTGATCAGAAACAATCAGAAGTGCCTTTGGACATATGATGACCTCAACAACGACAAAAATGGCGCTGGCGCCAGATCACCAAGAGACATGGATTTGCTTGTCAGAAACATCATTGAGATATTCAGTGTGTCTCATCCAAACATTCAAGAGGAATGGGGCCGTGTCTCGTTGGCTTGGGCTACTAACTGTGCTGTCAGACATATTGCTTGTCGTTCCTTCCAAGTGTTCCGTTCACTGATGTCATTCTTGGACCAGACCATGTTGAGAGACATGCTCCACAGATTGTCAAACACCATCTCGGACGAAACACCTGACATCCAGGGATTTGCTATGCAGATTCTGATGACGTTGAATGCTATCACATCTGAGTTGGATGCTGAGAAGTTGATTGATTTCCCCCAGTTGTTCTGGGCCACTGTTGCCTCTCTCAATACCATCAACGAGCACGAGTACATCGAGTTGCTATCTGTTTTGAACAAGTTCTTGTCAAAGATTGATCTTGACTCTGAGGATACCGTTCAGTGTTTGGTTTCCACATTCCCTTCGAACTGGGAGGGTAAGTTTGAAGGTCTTCAACAGATCATCATGATTGGATTGAGATCATCTTTGTCCTGGGATGCCTCCTTGCAATTACTTGACAAGCTAAACAAATTGAAGGACAGTGACATTATTGCCGGTGAATCAAGACTTTTGTTCGCACTGCTTGCTAATGTCCCAAGGTACCTCCATGCTGTGGACCAGGGTGAGTTATCTCCAGAAGTGCTCGAGTCAGCTGTGATTCTGAGCAGAATGGCTACCAACAAGGGTGAGAGCAACCTTGCTCACATTATTGACTCTTTTGCCAAGAGCAGATTCAGATCGAAGGAGGACTTCATGAGACAGTTGGTGAACTATATCTGTGAGAACTTCCTTCAGGAGTACAGCGGTCAGACAGTGATCTTTTTGTTGGGATTGCTCTCTTCAAATAAGATTGATTGGGTCAAGGTTGAAACTATGAGGGTCTTGAAGTTGTTGTTCCCTAAGATTGATTTGTCACAGCCACAGTTCCAAGGTTGTGGAGCTGATCTTATCTCACCACTTCTGAGACTCCTGTTGACACCATTTGCTGAACAGGCCCTTGAGGTTCTCGATGAGACGACCAGTATCTCCGGATCCAAGCTTGACAAAGATATCTTGAGAATGAGTTTGGGCAACAAGGCTGTGAAGAAGGACTACGAGAAAACTGCTACGTTGTTCGGTATCCCAGGTGAGAGTGGCTGGTCTATTCCAATGCCAGCAATCACTGCCGCTACCACCAGAAACAATGTGCACGCTGTGTTCTCTACGTGTGTTGCTTTGGTTGAATCCAGTGAGGCCCCACCACCACAGCAGGAGCAGATCAAGTTCCACTTGGAGGACTACTACTCGACACCAAGCGGAGACACTGCCTCTGTGGTTGAGGAAACTGAGGGTTCTCTGAGTCACATGTGGGCTGAGCTTGATAACTTGGATTCCTTCTTTACAAAGGATGCCGAGACGTTCTCACAGTACTCTACCGACACAGTTGGTAAGGAAAATGGTCACCATTTCAGAAACACATCTGTTGACACAAGATACAGCAACACAGATCAGCTTGCTCCATTCGAGTCTGCCCCACATATCTACGACAAGAAGGTTTCTGTTATACTTAACAGATCACTCGCCAGAACACAGTCCAACACTTCGTTCAAGACGTCTCTTGCCGACTCTTTCTCCAACACAGACAACCGCCATCTGAGTGGCATCAGTACTCGTGACAGCATCAGAGTCAGAGTTGGATCACCTATCAGAATGACCTCACCGCCAACATCCCCAACGTCGCCACTGGCAAGGGAGGATATGTTCAGATTCGACAACGTTTTGGGTCAAAGCAAGATCCAGCAAAAGAAAAAGAATGGAAGATTCTCTGGTCCAATGACCGGAGAGTACTTGAACAACTGGTCTACTCCACACAAGTCTGCATCACCAACGATACCATCGATGCCTACAATTAGTGTGAAGCAGTTGAGGGAAAAGTCCTCTGGGTTCAGTTTGAACAGGGAGAAGAGACACCAGGAGCATAAGTGATGGAGGTGCTAGTTTTAGATTTTAGCAGTGCACTATTTGATGATTCATGAACTACGACAATAGACTAGACATGAGTAATGATTCGTTCGAGCACCGAGCAGGTTTTGATGTATGTACATGTGTGGATGCTTGATGTGGTCTTTTTAACCGGAAGTTGGGAGGGCGTTGACCATTTCACCAGAGTTGGTGTATGTGAACTTACGGTCCTTCTTGTTGTCACGGAGGGTAGTACCGTAACGGAATCCGACCTGGCCAACCTTGGACTTGTGGAACTTGAAGACATATCTGTCCTTCTGAGCAGCTTCGGCTGTGAAGACCTCCTTGTCCCTTGTCTGTCTTGATTTGTTTGTGTCGACGTGACCAGTCTCAGCAAGCTTGGAGAGAGTCTCAGAAGCTGGCTCAAGACCAAACACCTTGGCAGCATCAACAGGGCCGAATGGCTCTGACTCAGCAATAGTGAGGAATCTGGATTGGAGGGTCTTCACAGGAACTGGAATCTCCGAGAGGTTGTCAGAGTGTCTTGGTCTCTCAAAGAGTGGGAGCATCTTGTACATCGTGCTCGACATCTTCTTAAGTTCTGGTGTGATTCTGTTCTTGGCAGCCCACTTCTTCTCAATGCCTTTGAGTCTGACAACGGCTTCGAGTCTTGGGATCTTGATACCGAAGCTGACGGCGACCTCCTGGATCGGAGTCTTTTGCACCACGATGCGCTCGTAAATCTCTTCCTTGTCTTCATTGCTGAGGTTGAGGTTTGTTTGACAGAATGGGTTCGTTGGGAATGGATTGAGCTTACGGTCTGGTCTCTTTGCCGGGACTTGATCGAGTGGCTTTCCTTGCAAGTCGACAGGCTTTCCTGAGTTGATGTCAATGCGGGCAACACCGCGCTCGAGGTCTGGAGCGATGTAGTTTGGCTCGTGATTTTGTGGGGCGTCGAAGTATTTGTTCTGTGGGTACTGACCCTTGTAGTTTTTCTTACCGAGGAAGAGCTCCATCTGGTATCTCAGTGTCGTCTTGTGGTCCTTCTTGTCTGTTCTACCACGGGTAGGTGTCTGGTAGAATGGGTAGGCAATGCGTCTTCTGGAGAAGTGACGCACCTGCTGTGAGACTGCCCCGTTTGTGACGGGTAACTGTCTGGAGGAGGAGAGCATCGTGTTTGTGACGGATGGACAGGCCTGCTCTGCTGCTGCGGGAGAACCTTTGGCCTTAATGTGTTAGTAGTCTGTGGTGTCGGTTTTTCGATGGGCGTGCCGTCTGAAATTTTTGAGGAGGGTAACACTGTGAGGCTGAATCGGGACATACGGACGGGGTAAGCGTATTCCGAGGGCAAAATCGGGTGTCTAAGAGTGCGCTTACCGGATTCAATTACCCCCATAAACCACAACTACGCCACAAAACAGGCCAAGGTAGGCGGTTGAAAGGGCACCATGTTCTCTACATAGTCCAAGAGTTCTTGAAGCACCCCATTGACACCCGAAACACATCAATTGTCCCTTCCAGCGCCACCAACCACCGCAAACACGCCAGGACATTACGTTCGTCCCCGCGCTGATTGGCCCACCGCACGCAGAATAATGGAGACGGACCGCGTGTTGCGTGTACCGAAAAAAAAATTCGTTCGACTCACCTCACAAATCTCGTTGACAGCGAAGAGATGTTCCTGTTGTTCTTGTTGTTGTTGTAACAGTGCACACACAAACAATCAGCATGCTCTCCCACGCCGGTGCCAGAAGGGGCTTCAGCTCTGCGGCCAGATCCCAGCAGAAGTTGCTCAACAAGTACTCCAAGATCATCACACAGCCAAAGGACCAGGGTGCTTCCCAGGCCATGCTCTACGCCACGGGCTTCAAGGGTGATGACTTCTCCAAGGCCCAGGTCGGTGTCGGTTCCGTCTGGTGGACCGGTAACCCATGTAACATGCACTTGCTCGACCTCAACTTCAGATGTTCCAAGTCCGTCGACGAGGCTGGTCTCAAGGCCATGCAGTTCAACTCCATCGGTGTGTCCGACGGTATCTCCATGGGTACCCAGGGTATGAGATACTCCCTCCAGTCCCGTGAGATCATTGCCGACTCCTTCGAGACTATCATGATGGCTCAGCACTACGATGCCAACATCTCCCTCCCATCCTGTGACAAGAACATGCCAGGTGTGCTCATGGCCATGGGTAGACACAACAGACCATCCATCATGGTCTACGGTGGTTCCATCTTGCCAGGTCAGCCATGTGGTGGTGGTCCAAACGTCCCAAAGAAGCTTGACTTGGTTTCTGCTTTCCAGTCCTACGGTCAGTACATCTCCAACCAGATCACTGAGGAGGAGAGACAGGACATTGTGGCACACTCTTGTCCAGGTGCCGGTTCCTGTGGTGGTATGTACACTGCCAACACCATGGCTTCTGCTGCTGAGGTTATGGGTATGACCATGCCAAACTCTTCCTCTTCCGTTGCTGTCTCTAAGGAGAAGCTCGAGGAGTGTGACAACATTGGTCAGGCCATCAAGAACTTGATTGAGCTCGACATTAGACCAAGAGACATCATGACCAAGCAGGCCTTCTTGAACGCCATCACTTATATCATTGCTACTGGTGGTTCTACCAACGCTTGTCTGCACATGGTTGCCATCGCCCACTCTTGTGGTGTCAAGCTCTCCATCGATGAGTTCCAGGAGATCTCCAACAAGACCCCACTTCTCGGTGACTTCAAGCCATCTGGTAAGTACGTTATGGCTGAGCTTGCCCAGTACGGTGGTACCCAGGCTGTGATGAAGTACTTGCTCAACGAGGGTTTCCTGGTTGGTGACGGTGTTACCGTTACTGGTAAGACCATGGCTGAGAACCTCGAGGCCTCTGCTGGTTTGCCAGCTGAGCAGAAGATCATCTACCCAATCTCCAACCCACTCAAGCCAACTGGTCACTTGCAGATCCTTTACGGATCCTTGGCCCCAGGTGGTTCTGTCGGTAAGATTACCGGTAAGGAGGGTACCTACTTCAAGGGTAGTGCCAGAGTCTTTGAGGATGAGAACTCTTTCATCCACGCTTTGGAGGCTGGTGAGATC
Source organism: Petasospora veronae (assembly GCA_030563065.1). NCBI lineage: Eukaryota > Fungi > Ascomycota > Saccharomycetes > Phaffomycetales > Wickerhamomycetaceae > Petasospora > Petasospora veronae. The sequence goes on along the minus strand of JAKUBA010000009.1, from coordinate 200,561 downwards.
AAGAAGGGTGAGAAGACCGTCTGTATTATCAGATACGAGGGTCCAAAGGGTGGTCCAGGTATGCCAGAGATGCTCAAGCCTTCCTCTGCTTTGATGGGCTACGGTTTGGGTAAGGATGTTGCTCTCTTGACCGATGGTAGATTCTCTGGTGGTTCCCACGGTTTCCTCATTGGTCACATTGTTCCAGAGGCTGCCCAGGGTGGTCCAATTGGTCTTGTTGAGGATGGTGACATCATTGTCATTGACTCTGACAACAACAAGCTTGATTTGCTCGTGAGCGATGAGATCCTTGCTGAGAGAAGAAAGTCATGGGTCGCTCCAGCTCCAAGATACACTAGAGGTACCTTGTCCAAGTACGCCAAGCTCGTGTCTGATGCTTCCCATGGTTGTGTTCTTGATGCTGACGAGTAATTGCTCGAGCCATGACACACAGCTCATTTACGACCTGAAAGATCATGACCATTTCACTTCTGTGGTTCTTTGATATCCTGCTCGAGATCTGTTCTCGGTTGGGTACTTTCTGTTTCCTGCATTGTCTTGTTTCCTCTTTCTTTCTTTTTTTTTTGTTTGTTCCTTTTGTTTTATCGGTTACAATTGGGTTTTCATTTTGCAAGTCCTCTGAAGGGATTCATGAATCACATTCCAAGCCAATTTGTGCTTGTTTGTCCATACATTATTTATTGTCATGCGGTGGGACGATTGTGTCAAAGGCACGTTGTCCCGGGGGCCCAGGCGAGAGTTGTCCAGCGACTCTGCCTTACATATTCATTCGGAAAGGTGTGCCATATGCGTCTTCTCTTAATCATTTGTAGCTGTGGTAGTTCAACATGATAGAATATAGTCGTCTCCGAAGTGTTGATGGAGCGTCCGCGATGAGGCCAAAGAAAAAAAAAAGAGACTCACTTCATCTCATCGCTCTAAGCAACAATCAGGCCTAACCACACACCAAGAATGACTGATATCGAGGCCATTTTCATCGGTGCTAACCGCCAGCCTCACGGTGGAGACATCCATAACACACGTCACATCATCGCATATGGTGCTGGATCCCTGGTGGCGCTCTGGGACCCTCTCTCTCCATCCTCGCAGGGAGTATACTCGACCCTCAAGGCCCACACAGCCGAGGTTACCTGTGTGCGATTCATTGAAAACACAGACTATCTGATCAGTGCTGGAGAAGATGGGAAAGTTTGTGTCTGGAAGTTCCATGACGACACCCATATGACCCTCGTACGGACTTTGGAGGGGCATGAAGAGACTGTGGGAGCCATCGGTATCTTCAAGACGTTCTTCACAACAGGAGACACATCAGGGAACGTCATTCTTTGGAAGCTGAATGATCAGAATGGTGAAGTGCTCAAACTGCACACGTTCTCTTCCAAGATTGGTGTTCTTCCATTGACCTTGGCCATCCAGGAGATCAGTGAGGGAGAATACGTCCTCGCACTGGGAGGCACTAAGTTCCAGATCTTCATCTACACATTCACATACACTGGCCAATCCACTGAAACACCGGACTTTACTCTTGCTACTCAGCTTGAAGGCCATGAAGACTGGGTCAAATGCCTTGCCTTCAAGACCCTTGACGAGGGAGACTTCCTCCTCGCATCTGGATCACAGGACAGATACATCCGTCTATGGAGACTCAGAACAAACGAGAGGATTGACAACTCGGACGAAGATGGGAAGAAGCTGACACTGCTGAGTAACAAGCAGTACAAGTTCTCTATCAACTCCACAAAAGTGGCGATCAACTTTGAGGCTATGATCATGGGGCATGATGATTGGATTGCATCTCTCAAATGGCACGAGTCGAAGATGCAACTGCTCGCATCCACTGCAGACACGGCAATGATGATCTGGGAACCTGATGAATCGTCTGGAATCTGGATCTGTGCCGCAAGACTGGGTGAGATCTCGAGTAAAGGTGCAAGTACCGCCACGGGTTCTGCTGGTGGGTTCTGGTCTGCTGTGTGGTTCACGGACAAACAAGGAACGGAACACATCTTGACCAACGGTAAGACGGGTGCTTGGAGAAGTTGGTGGTGTAAGCCTGCTGAGGAGGAAGGCGGGATCCCAGACTGGATCCAGGATTTGGCTGTCACGGGCCCAACGAGACAGTGCATGGACATCTCGTGGTCGATTAGTGGTGAGTATCTTTTGGCAACATCTTTGGATCAAACCACGAGACTGTATGCTCGCTGGATTGACAATGCTGATGGATCAACAAGAAAGACCGCAGTTTGGAGGGAGTTTGCCAGACCACAGATCCACGGCTATGACATGATCTGTGTTTCGTCATTGTCCGACACACGCTTCATCTCTGCTGGTGATGAGAAGATCCTTCGTTCATTCGACGAACCCCGTGGTGTTGCTGAGATCCTCAACAAGTTTTGCAACATTGATATCGATTCCCACCACATGCCTGAGTCTGCAGCTCTTCCTGCTCTTGGTCTGTCCAACAAGGCTACAGCTGGAGACGAAAACCAGGGACAGGATGCTGATCGTCGAGAGACTGATGACACCAACAACATCTCCTTTGACATTCTGAACTCACTGAACACACCACCTCTGGAGGATCATCTCCAGAGACACACACTCTGGCCTGAGATTGAGAAGTTGTATGGACACGGATACGAGATGATCTCTGTTGATACATCACCAGACAAGAGGCTCGTTGCGTCCTCATGCCGTTCCAACACACAGCAGCACGCTGTTGTGAGACTCTTTGATACGGAGAACTGGCAGGAGCTGAAACCGAACCTGAAGCTGCACAACCTGACAGTTACACGTGTGATGTTTTCACCTGCTGGTGACTACTTGTTGACTGTTTCTCGTGACCGTCAGTTCGGTTTGTGGAAGAGGGACGGTGCTGATGGGTTTGATATTGCCTGTGTTAATGAGAAGGCACACACAAGAATCATTTGGGACTGTGCTTGGGCTCCTCAGGAGTTTGGTGGGTTCTTCTTCACTGCCTCTAGAGACAAGTCTGTCAAGGTATGGAAGATGTTTGAGTCTGAAGGAAAAGTTGGCGTTGAGCTTGTGACGCAGACCAAGTTCAGTGGGCCTGTCACATCCATTGATGTCCACAAGAAGGTCTTCAACAACAAGTGTCTTGTTGCTGTGGGTCTTGAGACGGGAAAGATGGCAGTATTGTCGTTTGATGGTGCAGAGATGGCTGTTGTCCACGCATTTGCAGACGAAGTGACTCCTGCTGACCGTATTGCACGTATCAGCTGGTCCTTCATTGACAGTGAGAAGCTTCTCCTTGCTGTCGCTTCCCACGACCATTCTACGAGAATCTACTCTGTGAGGAGGGATCTCGTCTAGACTGTACATTCAATGCATATAGAGATAGTCAGCGCTGCTAGACTTGTTCACACGCGATGTTCCTTAGTTTTACTCTGTTAGGCCTTATCGCTGCCCCACAATTCGCAACTCAGCAAGCTCCCCAAGCGCCCAAAGCCCTGCGCCTGTAAACCGTCCAGAGAAGAGTCTAGATCTGTTCTCAACTACCGCTCTGCTCTATTCCTAGCTCTTGGTAAGCGCCCTTCTACAACACTTTTTGCGTACTTGACCAAGCCGCAGCCATTCCACGCCCTGTCTATTTCAACACCCGGATTCGCTGTATCAAGGACACAGCCATCTTCTTTACACCACACACACCCCACAGCACGAAGAACAGGGCACCACAAGAACCACGGCCTCGGACCATCATACCACACGCAAAATGTTTGCATCCGCCGTGCTACATCACCGCTTCAAGCGCGTTCGCTTCCTGCTGCTGCTGGCTGTCACGCTGCTGGGCGTGTTCTACTACTCTCTGCTCAACGAGAGCTTCGAGCTCAACACACACATGGACGAGGAGCAGATGCCCCATGTGACTAAGGAGGCTGGCGAGGTGCTCACACAGGCGCAATTGGACGCGATTGAGCTCTCAGATTGGAAGAAGCTTGTGGCGAAGAACAAGTACTTCCCGATGAGCAACGACGTGGATCCTCGCACAAAGGTCTCCTTCAGACTGCCAGAGAGCTATTTCGAAGACCAGAAGAGCATAAAGATCCGTAAGTGGAACAGAAAGGAACACTACCCAATCGGCAAGGAGAACTACCGCAAGTTCCCACGCGTCAGCACTTCCAAGTCGTACCCAAAGATCCAGACCTCCGATTTCACCGATGGAGGAAAGAAAGACACGCCAAAGCTCGACCGCATCAGAGACGCCTTCAGCAAGTCGTGGAAGGTATACAAAGACTATGCTTATGGTCACGATGAAGTCACACCGCTCTCACACAAGCCAATGGACTCCTTCAGTGGTTGGGCTGCCACACTCATCGACTCTCTTGACACCCTGGCTCTCATGGACCTCACGGAAGAGCTTGACGAAGGTATTGCCTTCATCAAAGACAGGGTAAACTTGAAGCAGAGTTACAGAGATGTCATCCCACTTTTTGAGAACACGATCAGAATTCTTGGTGGCTTGCTCGCAGCTTATGACATGACGGGCAACGCTGCACTTCTGAAAGCATCCAAGGAAATCGGTGACCTGTTGATTGAAGCATTTGACACTCCAAACCACATGCCACTCCTGTTCTATGAATGGACATCCGAGGCACAGAACAGAATTCCCGGAAAGTCTGGCTCGTTAGCTGAGGTTGGTACACTGTCCTTGGAGTTCTCCAGATTGTCTCAGCTCACCGGCAACAACAAGTACTACGATGCAATTGACCGAATCACTGACATCTTCTACAAATCCAAGGATAACTTTGTCATCAAGGGACTGTACGCCAACATGCTTGACCTCTCAGGATGCCGTCCACTGACCAACAGAGAAATTGAGAAGGGCCTCCACTTGAACAATCGCATGGTCCAGAAAGTCATCAGCAAGAATAAGTACATCTATTGTGAGAACACAGACACGATCAAGTCTCTTCATGGACAAGAAGACTACTCCCTGGGTGGTCTTGGAGACTCTTTCTACGAGTACCTGCCGAAGATGTACCACCTCCTCCGCGGTCAAAGCAAACAGAGTGCTGTGTACAAGGATATGTATCTCAGTGCCGTTCAACAGATCAGGGACTTCATGCTCTATACACCAAGAATGCCAGGTGGAGAAGATGTCCTGTTTGTGAACACTCTTTCCGCTTGGGACACCAAGGACTCCATCGAACTCTCCCCTCACTATCAGATGCAGCACCTGTCGTGTTTCGTTGGAGGTATGCTGGCTCTTGGCTCGAAGTTGTTTGACCTGCCAGAAGACATGGAGAAGGCCCAGAAGGTTACTATGGGATGCTATCACTTGTACGACGTTCTTGGAATGATGCCAGAGACTATTGAGGTTGACCACATGGATCCTGGCGAGAAGTACGACGAAGCCGCAAGATTGAAGCGCATTACATTGGACGACGTCGCCGTTACCAAGAAGACCATGGAGGATAATCTCATGACTGGTGAGGTACCTGGTACTGCTCAGTTGAGCAAGGAGGATAAGAAGAAACTTGCCGAAAAGGTGGGTCAAATCATTGATGGTGGAATCGAGCGGAAGAAGAAGGCACAGGCCGAAACTGCATCAGACAACACTTCACCCGACGAAGAGCTGGCCAAGCGAGAGATTATTGAGGAAGTCACCGTTGTTGAGACGGGGAAACCAATCAATGTCAACGTTCTGCACGCTGGCCACTTCCAACCATTTGTCACGGATCCAGATGGCACAAAGAGATGGCCAGTGGATCGCACGTACGATCAGCCAGTCTGGGCCAACTCGTTAGATCCAAAGTACATCCTGAGACCAGAGGCCATTGAGTCAGTGTACCACATGTACAGAATCACGGGTGATGCCAAATGGAGAGATCGTGGTTGGAAGATGTGGGAGAACATCGAGAAGCACTGCCAGAAGGATGGCGTGTTCACTGCTATCAAGGATATCACTCGTCCGCTCAATGATCCTAGCAGATTTGACGATGCTCTAGAGTCCTTCTGGTTCGCAGAGACGCTCAAGTACTTCTACTTGTTGTTTGAAGATGCTGATGTTTTGAGTCTGGACGAATGGGTGTTCAACACGGAGGCCCACCCATTCAAGCTTGCAAACTGAATGAGGACCGGGGTAAGTTATTGGGATATACGATGCAGGCTTGCATCAACCAGCGAAATGAAATGTATTGTGTTTTACCTTCTTGATGCGCTTCAATGGAAGTCGACTACTAGCAATACCTATTTGATCTTGTATGTTGTGTAATGTTATCATGAACCAACAGCTCACATGTCAGTGATTCTCCATTTTGGACCCAGCTTGAGGTGCTTGAAGTCGTTGAGATTACCCGTCATTCCATCGTGGAATGCTCTGTAGTACCAGAAGGTGTAGATCAAGGCAGCGAAACAAGACAGGTATACTGTCGATGTGATGTACCACTTCTTTCCCTTGAGGCCGACCTCGAGCATGTATCCAAGCACATAGATCGCAAAGAACAATGCAGGAACGTAATGGTGGACGTATGTCACTCTGCCCATGAGAACGAATGGCAAGTAGTGCAACACCCAGCCGAGGAATGGGTACATACCCTGAAGCAAAAAGCTTGTGAACTGAGGATATGTCCAGTCGAGAAGCTGACGCTGGAACTTGAGAATGTACCAAACAGTCAATACGATGAAGGCAAGGACAGCAACAGAGGAGCCCCATGTGTTGAAAACGTTACCAATGAGGAAGTATCTCGTGTCATTGTAACCCCATCCACACATTCTCAGACCAACATCTAGGGTTGGCCATTGCCACCACTCAGAAGCCAATGCGTCAAACTTGTCACCATCTGGGACCAAGGCGTTGTTAGTGGCAGCCATGGCGAAGTTGATGAGAATGAAATCGTGCCAGAATCCTGAACGTGGTGGGACATAGTACTCATCAATCTCGAGCTTGGTGTTGATGTGGTCTTCAACATTCCACCAGGTGGACTTATCCCAAGAGGACCAGGAGTCCTTGCAGACAACCTCGGACTGCTTGAAACCCCAAGCTGGGTAGGACATTCCGGTAGTGGCCAAGTAACAACCCAAGTCAGCATGCTTGAGTCTGAAAGTGGTGGAAAGTGGGTGGACGATGCTCATGTTCTCGTTGGCGTAAGAGGCATTGGTAACACGTTTCTGGTCAACAATCTCGATAATCCAATCATCCTTGGAGTCGCCAATCTTCTCAGAACCATAACCGGCAACCTCATAGTGCTGGGTGCTGACGTGAGCTGGAATTGGGTGAGAGTGCAAGTTGGTGTGTGTGAACTTGTGCTGCAATCTGATGATGTCACGGTCAAGGACAGGCTCGGTGGTGTTTGGGTCCAATGTCTTCTGGGAACGTCTGGAGTACTTGAGGAGCCAGTTGTTGTTACCATCAGAGTGGCCGTAACCTGTGATCTGGTTCTGGTTGGAGCCACCTGGGTAGATCTGAGAGTGGGAGTGGAGCAAGTTTGGAGACTTACCGTGAGATCTGATTGTTACTTCTGAACCGTATGAAATATCACGTGGGGACTTCTTGATCTTGTTGTTCTCCAAGTGGACCTGGAACAAAGAGGAGGTGGAAGCATCACCGGTACCAGACTTATACAAGAGAGCAAAGTGGATCTTGAAGGAGATCAAGTAGACAATGAGTGGAACAACGATCAATGCGACGATACGGACGGCCCAGTGCGTGCTGTACTTCTTCCAGTCGAATTTCAAGTCAGTGTCAAGGAAGAACTTCTCCGCAAGGTCCTGAACGGTGTACAAACCGACAAGGACAGTCACAAAGAGACCAACCCATTTGACAGAGCAGACACAGCCAATTGAGAGACCAGTGAGGAACATCCATGTGTACCACTGGCGGGTGAACTCGAGACCCTGCTGCTTGAGCTTGTGGATCTTGACAAGGGTGAGGAAGGTTGTGGCCGTGAAGAAGAGAAGGATGGAGTCCAACAAGATGAACTTACCCAAACAGACATAAGTACTCTCCAATGCCATCATGAGAGTAATCAAGTGGACAGTGATGAGCTGGTAGTCGAGCAACTTGGCAGCCCAGTAAGCAACAGGGACAACACCTGTGGAGAAGATGGCCTGGAAGACACGCATCACGACAAAGTTGCATCCATCTGGGTACTTTGTACCGGACTGGAACTCGAAGTCACCGTCGAAGCCAGCAAGCCACTCACTGAGTCCGATCAGCATCTTTCCAAGAGGTGGGTGCACATCATGGTAGAATTCACCCTTGATGTAGTAAGAACCGAATTTACCAAAGTGAGCTTCATCCCACACAACTTTTGGAGAACGGTCAATGAGGTGAAGTCTTGGGTATGCGGCAATTGCGGTGAACAAGATAGGAGCCCAGTATGGTTCGAGACCAATAAACCGAGTCCAAGCTTTGCACAAGACTGAGGGCGTGCGTGGCTTTGGCTTCTCCTCCTCATGTTTCTCATCCGTGATCTCATCCTCCACGTCAGAGACTGCAGCTGAGTCTCTGATGGAGGTTTTGGACGGGCGAAGAGCCGCAGAGGACTCGTTCGCAGCGACACCACTTGCCTTGGACATTGTGTGAGAGGTGGACAACGAACAGCAGACGTGATGTGTGTGCGGATTGCTGGGATTGAAACCAGGGGACACGTCAAGCTTCAAGGGCCACGTACATAAGTTCGACTAGACACGCCGCGAAAAATCAGCGGGGCTTCATAACCCTTTTTAGTGCCATTCTGGTGTTTACGAGTGAAACAATAGTGATGTTTACACTGAAATTGACTGTTTAAACGTTCATTTTGGATCATCCTTGAAGAGCTTCAACAAGCTGTGCGGCAATATTCGACAAGTAATCAGCGTTGTCGTCCAATGTGTTCGTACAGAGCTTGCGCATTGGAAGTTCGAGATCTTGCACCAGCTGCTCAATCTTGTTAAGGGCGACTTCTCTTGCGTTCTTCGACTTGGAGTTGGAGTGGTGCTCAATCAGCACGACAAAGTTCTTGAAGTTTCCATGGAGGAACACATTGACTGCCCTGATGACAAACTCACCCCCTCGGAGTTCGTACCCGTTACCATTATCACCCTTGAGTGACTGTCGAAGCACCCACAGACTCTGAAGTTTCCCTTGCAGTATCTGCCCGAGGGTGTCTGGAAGTCCATTTGAGCATCCGCTTTCGAGGAGGGTTCTTGGGACGTCTGTTGTGGAGATGATGGCTGTGTTCTTGACCAAGGTGACGGACTTGGTAGGCTCGTAGTCAACAGCGAGGTCGTACATGAACGAAGCCTCGTTATTGTTGTTCTGGGAGATGTTCTGTGTGTTCGTTCTGAATATCTTGAGTTCGAAGGACCACCGACCGAGCATTTTCGGTATCTCGTTGGCAAGTCGGTCATGTAGCGTTGTGATGGAGTTGGACGACGCGTCCTGTCCAAGGAGCACGCTGCAGGGCTGTTAGTGGACTGCCAGATGAAAGAGGTGAGAGGGTAACTTACGCTGTGGTGATCATAGTAAGGAAGGGATGTATAGCTCAATGACAACGCTGGTGTGCTCGTCGTTGATGTTTGCGCTTCGATTGATGTTCTCACACAAAGCTTTGATCCAGAATTCGAGGAGTTAGCCAGGCCACGACCAGCCTTCTCATGACCATCTTTACTTACAGATTACGTCTACAATTCACAACAAAGTCCACTAAAAGACACTCAATTACTTTTCAGGCGAAACGAAGTCTTTTCTTTGGCGGATTTTCCGTCACAGAAGCTTCAGAATCGTCTGCCTTCTCCGATTGCGTCCCACTGTCTGCTGTATTCCCATCTGCCCCATCAGCTTGAGCTATCGTATCGTTTTCGCTAACATCAGCCAAGACATCTTGCTCATCCGGATCTTCATTAACTCTCTTCTTAGACTCTGAGTCATCTTCAGTCTTCTTTTCATCCTCGCTGTCACTGTCACTGTCACTCTCCTCGTCACTGTCGCTATCCTTGTCACTGTCATCTGCCTGATAACTCGGCATCATTCGGTCCTCCTCTGCCTGCTTTTGCAATTCCTGTTCTCTCTTCAGCTCTGCTGCTTTTCTCTCCTCTTCCATCTGTTTCTGCTTTTGTCTCAACTCTTGTAACTTCTCCTCAGCAGCCTTTGACCGCACAACTGTCTTTTCAATCTCATCGTCCACCGTTAGCTGCAGTTCCTGCAACTGCTCAACGTTCTCTGTCAGAATTGACTTCAATTGCTCAAGATGTGGCAGCTGTGCTCCAGTAAATGTCCCATTGGAACTCAGTAACAGCTCGTGGTAAAATCTGTGGAATCTCTGCGCACTCGAAGCCAATGCCCGAAGTTTCTCCTCCTCACTCACGGCACCCGACTTTGCACTCACTGGTCTTGAAGATTCAGCAGAAGACACAGCGCCACCATCAATACCAGGAACATTGAGCGGTTCATTGAAGATCTTGCGTTCCTGCAAAACACGCACCAACTTCGCAATCCGTTGCTGTATCGGTGGAGGAACCTTCTTGTATGCATTTCCCAACGAGGCAGGCAGCACCTTGAAGAAAGCATCAGTGAACTCCGACCGCTTCCGTGCTCGTGCCTGCTGAACAACGTCATTGGCCAAGTAGATCACAGCGAGCTTCCGGTTTGCAGGGGCAGTGTACAGATACTTCTCCCACTCAGAAGCGATGCGGTCGGCGTACCGGTAGTGGAACAGGACCCAGGCGGACGTCGACACAATGGAGTCTTGAGTCTCCTGTAGCGCATCGAGTTTGGCCCGAAGACTTTCGTTAGTGTATGACATGTTCTCTCAAGTTGTGTGCCAGAAGAACAACAGTGAGCGTGTCGTCTGATCTGGCCCAAACACCAAAAATAAGGGCTGATCTTGGGGAAGCATGCGGAGGTTTTTCGGTTGTACTGGTGGTGTCCGGGTTATGCTTACATAATCGTATCTCGGCAATAGGCGGCGACACAATTGACAGGGTGCGCGGCCGAAGGGTGAGAAATAGGGCAAATTTGGGAGTTTAACGTAGGTAGTGATACTGTTAAGCGGCGGTTTACTTCGAAAAGGAGGTGTGATTATCTTGTCTGAAACCATAACCCCCTTAATCGATCGTTATTCGGTGTCTTGGTGATTTGGTGACTGGTTGTGCCTTTCGACTCGTTCCGTCGCTAACCGTTGCCAGGATCTCCGACAATATTCCCTTGCAGAGAATTCCCTTTCCTCCCTTATTCAGGCTTCCTCACGTATAAGCCACTACTCCCCCATACCCCCACGTGACTCAGAGTCAACATGTCAGCCAGCCCGACCCCTTCTTCCGATGCACAGACCATCAACCGCACAACGTCGCACGGCTCAGTCGAGTCTGTAGACATTGCCCATGAGCTATCCACAATGCAGTCAGGATCGTCCACAATGGTCGAGAACGCATTTGGTCGCTCCATCCACGAGTTCAACCACATCCGTACACTCCCAGTCACATCACCAGTGCTCAAGAGAGGTCTCTATGTGTTTCCCTCAGAGGAGTCCCTTCGTCAGTACAAGGCCAACGAGACTGATGCAGCCAAGGGCACAGGCTTCCCACTCTTCAAGGCAGTCCAGCCAAGTACACTAGGATTCAAAAAGACCACATCCATCATGACATTCTACAAGTTCTCCAGCCCAACAGACAAAATCACATATTGTCGCGTCTACACAAGGAACATGAGAGATCAGTACGGAGTGACAAGATACACACTCAGGTTCTCCCCAAATGGACAGGAGAACGACGATCCAGACGGCTTTGACGTGATCATATTCTCTTGCACCAATGCACCGGTCAATGACTGTATCTACAAGGGAACCAAGCTCAGATGGATCGGCTCCACACTCTCAGAACCATTCAAGTCCTTCAAGCTTCTCATCCTCAACAACAATATTCCATCCCTGTGTGATAACATCGACCTATCAGACCCTGTTCCAAACTCAGATGTCAAGATCGACCTCAGTCTCACAAAAACAGACTTCCCACCTCTCGCAAGATTCGTGGAACACAATCCATCGTCCAAACGCGGTTTGGTCCAGACCGCCGATATGAAAGTCATTGAAGCCTTCAGTGGTTCATCGAAGGACAGTTGTCATGATGTCGCAGAGAGTTCGTTGGTCATGGTCTGTATGGCTATGCTTCTGGGCGAACAACGAAAGAATATGGGCAACACCAAGAGCTACGATACTACCATGTTCTCATGATAGTGTGGTGTTTCATAGCCTACGACGCGTATAAGATCACAACCATTATGATTTATAGTTGGTATATCAGACCGGTTCTATTGTGGTGGAATGAAAGCAAATCAAACTATAGTAAAAGGTCTATTGAATAGATGAAGTCCTCAGAGTGTCAAGTGCCAATTAAGGCCTCAACATCCCGTCAGACACCATCCTCGGATAAATAAACAACATCGGGGAAGTAAACAACAAACAAAGAGAGAGAACTGTGGGATCAACAGCATCAGCCCAGCAGTCAAACAACGAAAGAGCAGAGATGGATCGGATCGTAACGGCATATCATGATTATAAGGTCCATGGCACACAACAGCACATCTATCTTGAAGTTCAAGCTGATGTGAGTGTGACATACACGGTATTCGTGAGTGTCGTTGTGGAGGAAGCACTGATAGCGTCAGATCCACTCACATAGTTGATCTCATCCTCGCCATCGTCGTAGTAGATCTCACAGACACCGTCAAGTGTGACAGTAGTGTAAGCAGAGATCCAAGCGTAGTCATCAGAAGACGCAGAGACTGGGGCCTTGGTGATGGTAGAAGAGGAAGAGGAAGAGGTCTGGGTACTTGATGGAGCTGTAGTGATGGTGGATGAAGAGGATGAGGAGGCACTGGTAGAAGTTGGTGTAGAGGAGGAGGTGGATGATGATGGGGCTGAAGAAGAGGTTGGAACAGCAGAGGATGATGATGGGGCTGAAGAGGAGGATACAACTGAGGATGTGTATGATGTAGATGGAGCAGCAGATGAGGACTCAACTGCAGAAGTGGACTCGGTCACAGCTGAGGACAATGTGGATGATGGGACTTCAGCTGAGGCTGTCTCCTCGGCCAAAGTAGAGCTGTTCTCCTCAGATGAGAAGGTTGTGGTAGTAGCAGCAGGGCCAGCAGAGATAGTGGAAGCAGAGACTGTGGAAGCAACAGTAGCGAGACCAGTGGATGTCTCAGTTAGAACCTCGCCGTCTCTGGTGGTGACATAGGTAGAAGTGTAGGTGGATGTGTAGACCCTCGTGGTAGCAGCTCTGATAGTAGAGACAACCCTGGACACAATGTATGTGGTACCATCGATGACGGTCAAAGTTCTCGACTCAGAGGATGCATCCTTGTTGACAGCAGCGATTGAGACGGAAGCTGGAGCCGAAGTGATGGTAGAAGAAGAGGATGAGGATGTGGACGTAGCCTGAGAACCACCAGCAGTCTCTGTAATCCAGACAGTCTTCTTCGGGTGGATGGTCGTCAAAGAAGTAGAAGTGTACTCCTCAGTGACAGTGCTCACTGCATCAGAAACCACAGTGGTACCAGTGACAACATTAGTCTGGACACTGGCAGTAGTGGAGGTGTAGGTGGTGGTTGGCTCAGCAACACCGACAGTGGAAGAGGCGTTTCCATCAGCATCAAACACAACAGATGAGGTGGCCTGCTGGTTAGAGCCGTCAACATTGACAACGTCATAGCTGAAAGTGGAGGTGGAGTCTTCAGCAACTGGGACTGGCATTGGAATGGCCTTGACGAGGGCCATGAGAGAGAAGGCGGTGAGGGACTTGACGAAAAGCATTGTTGATTGTTGGTTGTTGGTTGATTAAGTGATTAACTGTGAAAGTTTGGGCGATGGCGAGAGTGGTTGAAAGTTGTAGTAAAGAATGAATGGGCACAGGTGCAAGGAGCAAAAAGAGAGACAGTAGTTGGCTGTGCCTGGTAAGTGAGTGTGTGGGTTGTTGTCGAAAGGAGTGACTAAAGTTAGATCCCGGTGGATGATCGGAGTTGTTGATAACTGGTAAGTTTGTGTTCAAGGGTAGGAGAAATGAGATACTCGGATATGAACAAAGACAAGGAAAGGGGGGAGTCTGTTCTCTCTTATAGAGAGCCCCCCAGATGTCGAGGTTCCAGCCACCTAGCAAACGTCACCTGTAGAAAAGCCCCAAAAACGACCAAGCCTTGCCATCATGCACGGTACCATCTCGATATCATCTGCGTAGATCGCTGTTAAGATACGGTTTCATAGTGGGGAGGTTGGCTTGTTTACTCTCCTCAGATACAAAATCTGCGAGGAGGTTGGCTCTCAAGCGCGAAGGTAAACAAAAAAGCTGTCCTCATCTCCGCGAAAGTGGCTGGGCGCGTATCCAGATGGGGAACAATGCTTAGGTAATCACAATAGAAACACGCGCTTATTACCTAATTGGGTCAAATTCAAGATTGAGATCGACCCTTTCGGACGGACAGGTGCGCCCAATACAATAGGAGATGCATAGATTTACTGGATCTATGTTGACAGTTTGTGAGCCACTAAAACAGATGACGATGCCATATGGCTTATGTGAGATAGGACAGCCAGCATTCTTGGATTTGCGCATGTCTCGCCTAGAGTCTGATGGGCCCTTGGTACCGGACCCCTACTGAAGGCGACCCCTACAATACCCAATACCAGCGTGAACGGGTTCCAGGATGCTGACAGAATGAACTGATAGATTAGATAACCCTTAACAAAGCCAGCAGAATCCACTTGACTTGTTCTTCTTCTGGGCGCCAAAAGCGAATACGGGTGGTGATAGATAGCTGGGCGTCGGGCATGACATGCTCGGGCGCCCGAACCCCTAGTCGACACTGAGTGGGGGTATTTCGAGAGAGTAATGGCCCGGGAACGACGACAAGATATCGTTAGATCCTTGGTTGAAAGCTCCTCCGTCATTATCCATCACAGTCTTGCGATCGGTGGCAACGTCTGGCTCGAGCCCTGGTGGATCGGAGGGTGGATCGGCCCCTGCACTCTCGCCTTGGAACGTCCTCTTGACAATCCAAAAGCCACTGCCAGGATCATGGCACGTCACTTCATCATAGTTAAACCTCAAAGCACATGTCGTGAGGTAGAGAAGACGATAGAACTCCAAATGGTCTTGAATGGATGGGCCACCCTTGGTTCTCTTCTCCTCCAATGCTTTCTCGTAGGATTCGATGAAGAATCTGGGTGGACTCTTGAATACAGTTTGGTACTGACAGATCACACACATGTCATCGAAGTCACCCAACAAAGAGTCGTCATAGTTGATAGAGTCGAGGGCAAATGCATCAGCTGCTTGCTTGTCAAAGGCAGCTTTGGAGAACGTAACTGGCGGTATCGTCTTTTTGCAGGCGGTGTCTTGCTCCTCCTGTAATGGCAAAGCTTCCGGAAGGAGGGTATCGAATGTTCTCAATAATTCACCTCCCATGAGCATAGCTCTCACCTTCCGACGGTTGGCATCCATCATTGCAGCATCAAGTAAGTCAGGTTGACTGGCCAAAGTTGCAATCATATCAGGGAGTGTTCCCTTGAAGATGGGATTGAAGATTGAGGGTAAAAACTGGAAGAGGAATGCCTTCTGGGCATGGGGACTTGTAACGATCAAGCTTCTGAAGATCTCGTTGGGTAACAAATGAGCATAGATTTCCGAGGCAAACACCATCTCAAAGCAAAGCTCCGTTGCCTCCTCCTGTGTGATGGTGGTCTCAACTGGTAGGTCTTGTTGATCTGATCGGTTCTGCACTTTCTTCTTCGGTGAAGTCTGTATTCTGTTTTCAAGTTTGGATGGACTCTTCGTGAGTGGTCCTCTCGACTTCTTAAGCTTCTTCTCCTTATCCTTGCAAGGGGCATCGTTGTCCCCAACAGCATCGACGTTCTCTTTGTTGTCCAGTTTCTGTTCCTCAACATCACTAGGATCAACTGCAGATTTGATGTCATTCACCTGCTGGCTCATATACCAGTCCACAAAGGCACGATGCTTGGTATATGATGCAAGGCTGTCCAAGCGCTTCAAGACTGCCGCCTGTGTGGTGATACGTGCGTACTTCGTTCTGAACGCGCTCTCTGTGTTCACAACAATGGTGCTCAAACTGGCCCAGAGGGCTTCTCGGCCTTTGTCCTCAGTATCACAGATGGGAGCCTTCTGACCTTCAGGCAATGGCTTGTTCTGGGCGGCAAAGAGATCGAGAAAGCACTTGTAGTGCATGTTCTCCAACGACATGTCGTAGGCAGCGGTGCGTGAGGATGTCATTAAGACCGGTTTGAAGTGGATTGGTATGACGGTGTAGGATGGAGGAGCACAGCACAACAAGACCGCCGTGGTAGAAGAGCGTTGTTGGCGTCTAGATGACGATTGTGTAGAGTAGGGAGGGTGTGGATCTAGCTGAGTGCGGAGGGTGTCTGGGGAAACTGAGACAACATCAGCGCAAGATCAACATCACAGAAAAAGACAGCGGGCGGCTAGTGCTCGAAGCTGAATATATTGATCATAGTACTAAGTAATGCTTTGTATCGTAAAGCTGAACCAGAAGTATATTAGAGAGATGGCGATAAGGCGCTTGTAAAACTCAGTCACGTGATGAATCGTGATCAATCTGAAAGTGCTGGGGAAGTGCAGCAACAACCACAGCCTCACTTCTCCCTCCCTTGAACACTTCACCAGAGAAACAACAGACTCCCAGTTGGCTCACAATAACAACAGTTCTCAGACCGTTTCCATCAGATCTTATACCAATGTCACTCCCACCAAAGTTTTTCAAGTCCCACGCTTTCCCACCACCGGACAAGGTGACTGGTCCAGTCAACATCGTTGACATCTACCTCGACTACGCTTGTCCATTCTCAGCCAAGCTCTTCATCAACTGGTACGAAAACCTCTATCCGACGCTCCTCACAGATTATGATCTGAAGGTTCAGTTTGTTTTCCGCAACTATGTTCAGGTCTGGCACCCAACTTCTACCCTGTTGCACGAGGCATCTCTCGCCGTGGCACAGATCGACCCTTCATGGTTCCTTGAGTTTTCTTTCCAGTTGTTCAAGCACATTGAGCAGTTCTATGACACTGAGACTGCAGACCTCTCCAGAAATCAGATCTATGAATTGATTTACGATGTTGCGGTTGGTCCATACAACAGCAAGATTACTAAGGAAGACTTCTTGGAGAAGTTGGTTATCAAGAAGAGTGACAAACCATCCAACAGTGGTAACGCAGTGACTAACGATCTGAAGGTTTTCACAAGAATTGGCAGACAGAACGGTGTCCATGTCACTCCAACCGTTTTGTTAAATGGATACAAGGATGGATCGATTGAGTCCTCCTCTCCTATCAAGGATGTTGAGGCCAAGATCAAGGCTCTCTTGTAACCGATGTCTGTTACATTTTTAGGTGATTTCGCTGTTTCTGTTGTTCATCAATCATTAGCTTTTATAAATATTCAAGGATCAATCATAACGTCGACACTGACCCTTCTCATTTGACACACTGCCAGAAGTATGCGAGCAAGAGTGCAATTCCGAACAGTAATATCCATCTCCTCCTCAGTTGGCCATTCTCTCTTTCCTTGATATTCAACCGTTCTGTCTCTTCCACTATTTTCGTCAAGCTCTGCAGTTTCTTCTTGTTCTTGAGCATCTTTTGGCGTGCTGTATCAACTGCAAACTCGTACTGATCCAGCACCGAGAGTGTCTTGTACAGCTTTGCAATCTCGTTCTCGAGCTTTTCGTAGTCATGATCAACAGCCGTCATCTTGTCCTTCAGTAGTCTCATGTATAGACTCACGTGATTTCTGACTTGTCTGATCTCGTCCTTCATTGTGTCGAATTCGGCCTTGGCTTGTAGCATTTCGATCTCGCTCTCCTCACTCTGATGCTTCACTGTCTTGGTAACGTCGGTCTTCAGGTCCTCGATAGTAGTCTTCATTGCACACTTGAGCTGATCATCGTCTTCAGGAATGAAGTGTATATTGGTGTTCTTCAAGAACTCAAACTTCTGTGGTTTGATCAGTTCCTCCTGTGTGCTGGACCTTGATATCTTCGGCGTGCCCCTCGTGCTGGACTTCGGTGTCACCGGAGTAGGTGAGTTCAGATAAAACTGGTCAACCAGACGTTTCTTATCACGGAATGGACTGTCATCTGGCGTTGAACTTTTTCGTTGGACGTCTTTGGCTTTCGTTTGTAGCTCTGGAAGGTTGGCCAGCCGCTGTCGTGGGGATGTCCTCTGCTGTGGAATACGCAGCTGCTTCGTTGACTCAGCTAGAGGCGACTTCACCGGAGCAGTTTTCGGTGGTGGATGAATGAACTCTCGAGTCATCATGATGGGGACTCTCCAAGTGCAAGTCCAGGGCGCCTTCAGCTTGCGGTGATGGTGTGGAATAAAGGTGGGGAATCCAAGTATGACGTAGAATTCTCGAGTGGCGTCTGGTCGCGATGTTTCTAGGCATCCATCAACAAGCCCCAACACCATCACCACACTCTCAAAAGCTGGTCCATTACCGTCTTTTGAATGCTCAGGAATGACGCACATGTGAGTTGGGTTATCTCTCATGACTTTTTAAACACAAGGACTAACGACTGCAGAACCTCATACATCAAACTGTCTGACCGCACAGCACTCCCTGTACGAATCTTCATAGACCGGAAGGAGATCAGCAAATCGCTGAAACAACGTATGTGTGGATCCATATCATTCTTCTGTTCTTCTATCTAACACTATGGACTCAGATATCATCTTTCAGGCAGCGGTTTCTTCTGCCGAAACAAAGAGTCATAAGGCTCTTGTACGCCTAAAGTCCACATCTCCAATCTACCTCTCCAACGCACAGATAGCAAGTCTATGTGCTGCTCTGAAAGAACAACTGGTACACACGCTTCTTGTTGCCACTCCAGAGAGTATACGATTGGCCTCTACTGCGAAGGAGAGGGATGTGATCAGGATGGTCATTGATGCGAGTGGATGGAAGGTGCGACTTGAGACCAAAATGGACTTCATCATGGGCATCCGGCTAGGAAAGGTTGACGAAGCGCCGCAGTTATTATCAAGAGTACCGAGAGCCATGGTAGGTGAAGAGAAGGATGAACCTGAAACAGTTATCCTCAGGGAGGACGACGATGACGAGGTCATCCGAATTCCAGACGAAGATGAGACAGTCTCTGCCCCGGAGGAGAAGAAGAAGGTTCAGAAGTACGACTACAAACCATTGAAGGTACTTGGTGGAGGCATCCGGCTTGACGTGCTCAAGGCACCAAAGCCATGAGCAGCTACGCATACTCTTCTTGTGATAGCTGCATTTATAATAACTGCGAATGACATGAAAGGACAAAAAATAATACAGTACACTTTTGTAAAACAAACGGCAAAGATGAGGCAAAGTGTGGAGTTACACTAACAAAGTCAAAATAGCAAAATGGTAGGCGTTTAAGCATTGACAGGCTCATGACCCTCGGCCCACTCCTCCTCGGCATCGGCCAACTGCTGCTCCTCACCCTCAATGTCGTCCTCGGAGTAGACGTCGTCAGTTCTTCTTATAGACAAAGTTGGCTTGACAACAGCCTGGTCCAAAGTCCAAGAAGCCAAAGCGTTCTCAGCGTCAATGATGATCTGCTTGGAAGCCTCGTAACCGTCGTAAGCGGCTCTCGTCTCACCTGGAGTAACTGGAGAGTCGTCAAGCAACTCGAGCAAAGCCTTACCGTATCCAGCGATAAGGGCGAGCTTCTCAGAGTGCTCTCTCAAGGAGTCAAACTGGTAGTTGAAAGCCACTTTGAGCTTCTCTCTGGTGATGTTGGACAACTGGGCCTCGGCAACGAGGGACTCGGCCTCAGCACGGACAAGCTCCTGCTCGAGAACGACAATCTTTGGGGACTGTGGGTCCTTGTACTTCAAGTAAGCAATCTTGTCGGTGATTCTCTCCTTACGGTCACGGGATGGCTGGACGGAACCCTCAATGTCTCTGATGGACTTGATGGTGAGTCTGTACTGGTCGTATCTGTCGATGAACTGGTCCTCGAGCTCACCAACCTCGTAGATGAGCACACCGAGCTTGTCGGTGATGTCGGAAACGTCGTCGTCGTTATCCTCACCCCAGATAGAGAGCTGCTTAGCAACCTCTCTTCTCTCGTTAGCAACAACCTCCATGGCTCTCAAGACGTTCTTCTCGATCTTGACCAACTGGGAGAGCTTTCTAGAGAGCTCAGGACCGAACTGACCAGCAGTGTTTCTTCTGAGCGAGGAGACGATACCGCCCTTACCAAAGAATCTACCAGATCTGGTAGAGGATGGTGGAGGTGGTGGGGTCTGGAGCTGAGAGGCCGAAGGGGCTCTAGCGTTTCTCAAGGAGTATGTTCTGTGCATCTCTGTGGTTGGAATTAGTATGGGTTCAAGAGTGGGGGCTGTGTGTCGTCCACTGGCCGTCCTTCCGCCCCAATGGTCCCCTGAATGCCGAAAAGGCTGGAATGATAGCAGTTCAGAGGCTCAAATGCCCCCAGAAAAGGGGCTGCTAGTGAGGTGTGTGGCCAGTGCAGCAGGAGCTCCGAGGAATTGGTGGTCAACTTACTGTTTTATGGGTTGTGGGGCACTTGCGTGGTGTGTCTTTGTGATAGCAGGGTGGTGGGACAGGGAGGAAAAGTAGCAATTGCTATCTTTTTCAGGCGTGGAGAAAGATGGAAGCCTCGAGCAAGGCACTGCCGCGCGCGTTGCCTGAAATGAAACCTACAGGGCACAGTGTGCGCTAACCGAGGCTTCCGAAAGTGGCGACCGCATGGTTTCACATGGCCTAAATAGGCGAGTTTCATGGTTGTGATTGGCGTTTGAGAGCGTAATTCGGTCCTTAGCTGCTGCCATAGCCCAGTAGTTGACCTATTTTTAGCTTAGAGTGGTTGCCACTACGACAATGGGCCGAAACATCTTCAAAACGCCACAGCAGCCCCGTGCTCACCTGTTCCGCACTGATAGCTCAGCTGGCGCGCGTCACGCGTTCCAGCAGCAGCAGAGTTACGTAATTACTTCCTAATTAGGAAATTCGCGACGAGAAAATCAGTCACGTGACTTTGGGCAGACTTCGCGAACTCGTTCGATATTCTATTGTCAGCCAGCTGGCGTGGTGGATGAGGTGAGGGAAAGCTCTACAAGAAATGAAATGTGGTCAAAGCTGTCCATGCATTCAGAAAAGTACAAATTGTGATAAGCACAGTTCTCTTGGGTCTTGTTAGTACTCAAACTCAGGAATATTTGCACACGAGTCCATCCTAGTCGTCAAACGGTTTGCTCAGAGTAGCGGTTCGTAATATGTCCACAAGATAGTTCGGAGAGCTTCGAAGAAGCAAAGACGAGATCATCATTGAAGCGTTTACAACTGCAGAATACGACGAGTGTGAAGTGAATAAACGTACTGTTGTTTCTGTGTGTCAGACCACGCGCTGCCTGTGGGGGCAAGCTGATGTTGTTTCACAAGAGCAGACTAGAGAGAACGCTGAGTTTTGTTTTCGAAGTTTTTCAGCCTACGCGCCGATTTCTCAGCAGACTCCGGCCCGCACGATTGTGTTCGCTGAAAGGCTGCGGGGGAAAACGCTAGGGCGAACAGCAGGACACTCTGAGGCTGGAGAATTAGGCACGTGTACCCCTGTAGGGATAGGCAAATCGGTATATAAAGAGGGTCTAGATCAGCCGATATCATTGCTGAAACACACAAGCTTTGAAACAACTCTGTTTCCTCGCCTCACAACTAACAAGAGCTTGATGTTTAGGCGATAAGCGTGTAAATTACACCGCTACCGCGCCCAGGTAGTGCGCTGTACCGGAATTCGCGGCAGAGACCAGCCTCTCAATTGAATTCGCCTGGAAATCAACAACACACCTCAGCCAGAACAGAGCCGAACTGAACACAAGCCACCACCATCCAGAGCCCCTAATCTCTGGTTTTTCGCCGTCAATTACACAGCTACCCATCCATCAACTTCTTCTACGCTTCGTCGTCCCCGATCCGGCATCGCACGACCCTTACCGCCCAGCTCAGCCCACCTCGACAGTCCACAACGAACCCACCCTCGCTCTGAGAGGTGTCAGATTCAGCCCTCAAAACCCAGCACCGCTAGCGGCTAACCACAGTTACATCTCCGTACTCTTCACACCAGAGCATAACACATCCACCCGCCCAAGATGATGAAAGGATTCAAGCAGAGGGTAAGTCATCCACTCGTTGTTTTCCCCTATTTCCTTAGCCGCCAGTGCGGCTTCTCCGCAATGCATCGCAGACCAAATACTAACACAACCACCAGCTCTCCAGAAAGGGGTCCCTGAGTTCTTCCAAGAAGAAGGAGAAAGAAGGTGATGAGAAGCCAAAGGACAAGAAAACGAATAACCTCAAGGGTTCCCCATCCAACTCCAACAATAACTCGGAAAACTCCTCTCCAAGAAGCAGTCTGTCGACATCATCACCAACAAAATCAAAAGCATCTTCATCTACACCAGCATCATCAAACTCCAACGCTTCTGGCAACGTTAAGAAGGACACTGTTGCCTCTTCAAGCCTTCAGAGGGAGGTCTCGTCCTCGTCACCAAGCTCATCTGGCGTGTCGACTCCGAAGTCGACGAAGCAGCAGCAACAGTTACATTCACAGCAAACAGCTGGCCAGTTCGTCGCTAACGTGCCAGACATCAATGTGTCTCCACCACAACTCAGTCCTGGCATTCAGTACGATACCCCAATGACCAACAGTGATGTTGATGTGGTCATCCCACGCTCTTCTCACTCGTTTGAGCGTTTGCCAACTACACCAAAGATTGAGGACATTGATCTGATAAAGTCTCCACAGAGACACTCATCCTCGAGATTTGAGCCATCTTCGTACAGTGAGATCAGCAAGCTGCCGGGCTTTGAAGAGGTGCCACCGGAGAAGCGACTGGAGTTGTTCATTTTGAAGGTGGACCAGTGTAACGTGATGTTTGACTTTAACGACCCCTCATTTGACATCCAAGGTAAGGAGGTCAAGAGAGTCACTCTTCAAGAGCTCATTGAGTTTATTTCCAGCAACCGCTTCACATACACTGACGAGATGTACAAACACGTTGTCGAGATGTTCAAGAAGAATCTGTTCAGACCCATCCCACCACCTGTCAACCCTGTTGGAGAGATTTACGATCCGGATGAAGATGAACCAATCAATGAGGTTGCATGGCCACACATGCAGGTTGTCTATGAGTTCTTCTTGCGTTTCTTGGAGAGTCCGGACTTCAACCACACCATTGCCAAGCAGTACATTGACCATGAGTTCATTCTCAAGCTTCTAGCGTTGTTTGACTCTGAGGATCCAAGAGAGAGAGATTGCTTGAAGACGACATTGCACAGAATTTACGGAAAGTTCTTGAGTTTGAGAAGTTTCATCAGAAGATCCATCAGCAACATCTTCCTCCAATTTGTCTACGAAACTGAGAGATTCAATGGTATTGCAGAGCTTTTGGAGATTTTGGGTTCCATTATCAATGGTTTTGCCTTGCCTTTGAAGGAGGAGCACAAGGTCTTCCTCGTAAGGGTGATGCTTCCATTGCACAAGGTGAGATCTATCTCGTTATACCACCCACAGTTGGCTTACTGTGTTGTCCAGTTCTTGGAGAAGGACCCTCTGTTGACGGAAGAGGTTATTATGGGATTGCTGAGATTCTGGCCCAAGACGAACTCCACAAAGGAGCTCATGTTCCTCAATGAGGTTGAAGACATTTGTGAGGTGATTGAGCCATTGGAGTTCATCAAGATCCAAGTCCCACTCTTTGTTCAGTTGGCCAAGTGCATCTCATCACCCCACTTCCAGGTTGCTGAGAAGGTCTTGGGATACTGGAACAACGAGTACTTCCTCAATTTGGTCACTGAGAATGCTGATACAATCCTTCCGATCATCTTCTCTGCTCTGTATGAGATCTCATCAATGGATCAGTCGGGCATGAAGACATCGCTGGATGATGATGTTCAAAGCATTTCAACAACCCTGAACTGGAACCGGACAATCCACTCACTGGCCTACAATGCCCTCAAGATATTCATGGACTCCAACCCAATCCTCTACGACCACTGTGTACTGCTGTACCACCAGTCGTTGGAAGAAAACAGAAAGAGAGAAGAGGAGAAGAAACAGAAGTGGGCACTTTTGGAGGAACGCGTCAAGCAACTCAAGGCTGCAAGAGCAGTATGAACTTCTTTGTTGATACCCATCCCACAGAGACTCAGAGGTGAAAGGAAAGGGAACAAATTTGCTATAAGTAGAAGGCAGGAAGACTCTTGTTGTACCGTTTGATGTATATTTTTATTTCTTTGATCTGCAATTGAACATCGTTTATGTCATGCCGTACCTGTCTGTCTAAGTCGTCTGGTCTGCACTGAAGATGTCTATCAACGAGCTGTTCATTAATGTCTGATATGGACGACGTCCCTTTGGGGAATCATGTAGCCTTGTACTCTCTGAGAATGACTGGAACCGATGATGGAGGAAGAGCACCAACTTCAGTGATAATCTTTTGGATATACTCTGGTGGTGTGAGGTCGTACATGATGTTGAGAATGTTGAGGTACTCTGACTCCTTCCAGTTCTTAAGTGGCAGATCGTTCTGTGCAATAGTGGTGTTCTCCTGAGATGGCTTGCCACCCTTTGTCTTGTTGTTCTGGGAGGTGGACGGCGTGTTGCTCTCTGTATGTGTCTCAATGAACTTGCGAAGGGCAGAGCCTGGCTTCTTGACGTGTGTGTTCTGCTCCAAGGTGGTCAAGTCCTCACAGTCACCGAGCTCGTTGAGTGTCACAGAATCGAGCTGGACACGATCACTGAACTTGATAGACTCACAACAGACGAGAACTGGGATGTTGGCTCTCTTGGCCTTCATCGCTATAAGGGCAGCTCCAACACGAGAGTAAAGGAAACCGTTCGAGAGCATGGCGTGGGCACCGAGGAAGACGGTGTCAACATTTTGGAATGCCGAAGCTAGTGCAGTGATGAGAACATACTGCACCTTGAGTCCCTCCTTTGTAAGCGTCTCAGCAAGCTTCTTACCTTCAAAGAGTGGTCTCGAATCAACAATGATGACTGTGAAGCGCTTGCCCTGCTTGCAGTGAGCATCGAGGAAGAGCTCTCGTAGCACGTTTGAGTTACCAAATGTGAGAACAGTGCAGCCATCGGAGATGTGACCAGATGCTTGTTGGATGATAAGGCGGTCCGAGAGGTCCATCTTGTCTCTGATGAATGTGTCAATGCTCTCTACCAAGTCTGCCTTTGCATCGGCGTCAGATTTGTCGATGGAGATGAGGGAGATCTCCTGCTTGAGCCAACGAATGGCATTACCCATGGCCACGGAGAGAGGACGCGCGGTCTTCAAGTAGTCGATCTGGATTCCGAGATAACTTGTAAGGTTTCTTGTCAGTGTTGTGTTGGCTGGGGTTTGGTACTCGGCAATGACGCGCTGGAAAGCATGAAGCATGGCCTTGCAGCGTGGGATGGATCCAACAATGGCGTAGGACGAGTACTTGAGTGTCAGGGTCAAAATCGATGGATGCACAAGTGAAAGGGTGTGTGATTGGGCGATACTGAGCTCACTGCGCTGCTCCTTGGTGGCCAAATGAGAGAAGATGGCGACCTTCTTGACCGACTTCTTGACCTCCTTCTTCGCCACACTGGCAGCAGCTTGCTGCTGTTTCTGCTCCTTTTTCTGCTTGTTCTGTGTAGCCTTCTCTTCAGCCTGGTTTGGAATACCCTTGCTCTGTTTCTCCGCAGCACGCTTTTCAGCTTTCTGCTTCTTCTTGAGCTCCTTCAGCTCTTTGTTGGTGAGCTTTGACTCATCAATGGCGGCACCCTCTGGCTTTGGCGCAGCAGCAGCGGCTGGAGCACTTGCTGGTGCCACTGACTTCACCGGCTTGTCACTCATTGTCAAGTGTATAGAAGGATCGACAAATAGTGAATTGTGACTATTTTGTGGACAGATTGTCAGTGATCTAGCGGCCTGTTAGTCGAAAATTTTGACTGGTGTCATCGGGGGCCCATTCGCGAAGTGGCAGCGCTCAAGCCATTTCTCCATCTCAGTGTGGAGTTGATCTACATTCTTCACGGTCAATGCGATATGTACATGTATTGTTACCCTGCAGTTTTGTGTGTTCATTCGGCAGCTTCAGTGGCCTCAGCAGCTGGCTGTCTTGGTCTTCTGAAGATGGCCTTGTTCACAACAGACGTGTAAGCATCCTTCGAGCCGAGTGTCTCCTGGATCTGCTTGAACTGCTCAACGAAGGTCTTAGCAGCGACAACAGTGGCAACATCTTTGAAGATTGGAGCATCAGAGAGCTCCATGACAATTGGGCTCAGCTGGATGTAGAGGTTTCTCTTGTCGCGGTACTGCTGCAAAAGAGATGCATGTGGCTTCGTTGTGTTGAGGGTTGGAAGGGCAAGTGGCTCAGCAGACGTGATCTGCTCTCTGAGAGCCTGTGGAATCTCGGTGGCATTCTTCTGGTATATCGAAGCCCTCAAGAGATCTGTAATCTGGTTCTTGTGACCAATCTTGGCCTCAGCGGTGTCAGCCTTTGCGATAGCGTTCAACAATGACTTTCTTGGGTTGGTGTAGAGGAAGGTGAGAATGGTGTTGGTGACATCGGCATCGAAGATGTGGTGGAGATGTTGCTGGGTGTAGAGGTATGTAAGAGCATGTGGGAACTTTCTCAATGTGGTGGACTTCTCCAGGAAGGCGTTGATGTGGTATGATGTGGTGTATTTTGGCTTTCTGGCGAGGTGCAACATGATCTCTCTGAGCTCGAACAGTTCATCGACAGACTCTGCAGACTCAAACAATGCAGCAAGGGCAGTCTTTGAAGGGAGGTGTGGTGGCTCGAGAGGCGTGATTCTCTTCTGGGCAACTGGGTCCCAAAGGTCACGGGAGAGAAGCTCGGAAGCATTACGCTTTCTGTAAACGAGTGGTCTCAGATCCTTTGGTGTCTTGAAGTATGCAAGGTAGGCAGTAATCTCCTCCCTGGCAGCGACGGCTGGGGATGCCGATTCAACAGCAGCTTGCTGCAAACAAGCACGTGATGTATGGATTGCCCTCTGGAGACGGAGCATCGTGAGTGATGGTTCTGGAAGGGTTCAATAGCCCGATCTTGTTGGTGATCGAAGTGCTCTCGGGCTCAAGTTTTTCATGGCCATCCATTGATTTTGTTAGTGCTGAAAACTTCGCGCAGAATGCTCGCTGAGTATGATGACACGCGTAAATATGGGCACTAAGAAAACTGATAGCCTGGGAAGAAAAGAACGAAGAACAACTGTCAACCAAGATCGTCACAACCAGGAATACTTTCTCTTGCTGACAGGATAAGCATGAACTACGAGCCACTTGATTCACTACCGTGTAAGTTGAGATCCCATACATTCACCATCCCAACGCACATACTAACAACACACAGACATCGATGGAAACCTCACAGATCTCCAAGCTGAGGAGGTCAACAAGCTGATTGCTGAAGAGCTTTCGAGACAAGACACGACTCAGATACATCCAAAGGTTGATGAACTATACCCAATGCCCGAGAAGCCAGCACTCATAGCTAATATTCCAGATGAAGAGCTTGAATCAAACAGCTTCAAGTTCTCTGCGATTGACCTCTCGCGATACTCTGATCTTGACGACGAGGATAACCTCCAAAGATGCATTGCATACACATATCTTCAGAATGCTTCTGTGACCACGAGCATACAGTTCAGCAAAAACCTGTGGCTTCTTAATCATGAAGGGGCACTACAGGCAAATAAGCTGGCTGTCGAGGAGGTGGCCTTTAAGAAGAGACGCATTGATGCGATCAACAGGGAACGACAATCCTCTCAGATAGAGGCTCAACCGCTCATCAACTACCTTGATGAAAGATGGAAGCGGGGAGTCGAGAAGAACATGTCCTTGGGTGTGGGGATCTTGAAGCTGCAGCACGGACAGAGGGATGGAGCAAGCACCGACTAGACAATTGATATGGCTTAATGATGACGAACTAATAGATATATTTCCCGTAGAAGCAGGGCTCACCACTCACCACTTTGAACCGAGAACAGTCAGCATTTTGGAACCGCAACCTACTCCACAACCCCCGAACCCACGTTGATGAGCCCATGGCGCGCACCTCTCAGCACCAGAGCGCACGCCCGCAATTCCAATTTTTGGCTGCGATCGAAGATTTTGGCGACTATCTGTCAAGCTGTACCACGTTTTCACACACAAAGAAGAGCAGCACAACACCCAGGCAGACCCACGAAGCACTCCACCCGCGGCTCCTGTACACTAATTGCCCTCCAACAGCTTCACCCCGTCTTGATCTTGGACTTCCGCACGGCGCTTCTGTTTATCCACCGAACTCGCACAAGCACAGCCTTAGCGCCCGTTCCAAACAACGCAGCTCTTCCCTCCACGGCTTCACAACGGGCGGCAACGTCGTACGCTCACTCCAGACTGTTCATGATACTACACAATGGAAGAAACGCCTAAGAAAGAACGTCCAACCGGCTCTCCACCAAACCTCACTGGCCGTAAGGCCGCTCATTCCCTCCGTTTGTTCAGGAACGACAACAAAAGCGGCTCCAATCTCCACGACACACTCGACAACAAGAGTCCTACACACCAGCGGCACAATCCATCACTCGCATCAGCATCATCAAAGAGATCCAGTACATCCACCTCAAACATCTCTGCCGGAATCAAAGAGCTGAAGCTTTTCGCCCCTACCCTCGACTCGCCATTCGACGACTCCTCTGCTCAGCCATCCTCCTCCTTCTCAAGGCAACGGCATCACTCGTCTGTGTTTTCAAACCAAGAGAAGCCGGTATTCATCCAACATGACCCCGATCTGGCGGTGGTTGAGCCACTCTCCTCGGCAACCTACATACCCAAGGGCAACAAGAACGAGCATATCACACTCCAGGAGGATGTTGACCATTCCCTCAGTAACACTCTGAGTGAGACGGAGAGTATTGCATCTACAGCCACCTCACATGGCTTGATTATCGGAGGCTCTCGGAGTGCCAGTCCTGCAGAAGGTGAGCATCCAACTGGGCTTGAATCCACCGTCAAGTTTGCCAAAGATCATGATGTGCATGAGTTCGAGAGATACACAGATGAAAATGTCTCACAGCACGGTGAAACACATGACGATCTTGATGAAGATGACAACAACAAGTTCTCTCTTGCAGTTGAGTTGACGCCTTTCAACAACAAGGTTGGCGGTCATACTGCAATCTTCCGATTCTCACACAGAGCTGTGTGCAAGGCGCTTGTCAACAGAGAGAATTCTTGGTACGAAACTGTTGAACGCAACCATGTGGGAATTCTCAAGTTCATGCCAAAGTATATCGGAGTCTTGAACGTGAGATACACAACCATCATGGAAGAGGTTGACGATGGCAACAACTCTATCAACGACATGACACTGGACAATCCATCGACACCACTGTTGGCAGCCATCCAAGAAGGAGAGATTTTGGGCTCAGCTCCAAACTCCCTCAAAATCAGACCATCGTCATCCTATACAGAGGAACTTCCACCAGAGGTTGTTTTGGATGACAACAAACACATCATCCCTGAATCGTTATGGGATCAATACTCCAGTTCGGCCCCATCACCTGCATCATCCTTCTCATATCTATCCGAGCACTCCCCAGCCATGTCTCCTAATGTGTCTCACCATGCTGATAACGCAATCACGAGTTCTCCTGGTGTCAGCTCCCTGGGATCCACTACAGTGAACAGAAAGTTACAAGAGCTTGTTCTCCAAGAGGTGTTCAA
This sequence comes from Petasospora veronae, assembly GCA_030563065.1. Lineage (NCBI taxonomy): Eukaryota > Fungi > Ascomycota > Saccharomycetes > Phaffomycetales > Wickerhamomycetaceae > Petasospora > Petasospora veronae. The sequence continues at coordinate 170,816 of JAKUBA010000009.1, read as the reverse complement.
CCCAAGAGCGCGCAACAGACGTTCTAACAACAAGCACAGATCGCTCACTTCTCCAAAGTTGTTGGCTCAGCGCACTGCTTCTGCAGGTTTGGCTCGACCACACAGATTGAGTACCTCTTCATCTGATCTGGACAAGAGACCAAAAATGAACGAGGGTTCACTCAAGAAAAGCTTCTCCTCGCTAGTTGACTTGCAGAACTTGAATGGAAAGTACACCAACGCTCCTGGTTCTTCTGAACAACGGAACGAATGTGCTATCTCTGATGAAGTTGTTGAGTCCCCACGCACAAGTGGTCCACCAAAGCTGGCAAGATCTGATAGCGACTCTATCTTCCTGATGGACGATGACCAGGGCCAAAGTGCCCAACAGCTTGACGGTGATACTCGTGATGATGAATCCCTCTCTGATGCCATGTCTCCACTAATTATGGCCAGAGTGCAGAAGAAGAAGGTTCAGAGAATCGAGAGATTTATCTTGTTGGAGGACTTGACTTCTGGTATCAGCAAACCATCTGTCTTGGACTTGAAGATGGGAACCAGACAGTACGGCTTGGAAGCTACTTTGAAGAAGAAGAAGTCACAAAGAAAGAAGTGTGCTGAGACAACCTCACGACTCTTGGGTGTTCGCATCTGTGGTATGCAGAGTTGGGACACGAAGGAGGAGAAGTTCATCTCAAGAGACAAGTACTTTGGCAGACGAGTCAGAGCTGGTTTCCAGTTCGCTGCCTGCCTTGCACGCTACTTGTACGATGGTGAGTCTGCATACTCCATTCTTGTGAAAATTCCGAAGTTGATCAGTGACCTTGATGAGTTGAGAGAGGCCGCTGAGAAGCTCGCTGGTTACAGACTCTACGGTTCCTCATTGCTTTTGATGTACGATGGCGACAATGTTGTTTCCATCAAGATGCACATCATCGACTTTGCGCAATGTTTAACTCCAGACATTGAGTTTGAGAAGGATACCATCACTTTCCCTCCAAGACGTCCTCAGGACCCAGACAACGGTTACTTGAGAGGTTTGAGATCCATCAAGTTCTATTTGAAGAAGATCTACAGCACTTTGACCAAGACAGAGTATGTCGATGCCGAAAGTTCCAGAGCATACATCTCACAGAATGAATCTGAGTTGAAGGGTACTGATGTGCCATGGTTGGAGAAGTTTGACGACATTGAGGCTGCCAACTCCGAGAGTGAGGTCTACAACGCTGATCTTGATGTGATCCCATCATTTGCATTGGATGACACTGGGTATGTCTCAGAATGATCTTCTGTAAACAATAATTCTAAGACACTGCTATTCGAATCCAGTATTAGAATCCGTACAAGTACTTGACTATTACAGCTGCGATCCAAGGCCATCAGAATCATCATACTTGTTTGGCAGAACGTACGATGACAAGCCATGCTGTACACTGTCACAATGAACCCCGATTTCAACATACTTAACACTACATCAAGATAAAGATGAAAACCGTTAATTATGACAACCAAATTTATTTTTGTACAAAATACTTCGACAACCCCTCAAACAACTTATTTGTTCAAAACGTCAGCCTCGTATTTCTGCTTGAACCAAGAGATGGTGTCCTCCTTGTTGGTCAAGTGAGCGTTACCAATGGTGGCCTGAGCTCTCTTTCTTCTGGTGATTCTAGCACCTGGTCTGCCCATGACGACGTAGAAGTCCATACCGTAGATACCGATACCTGGGTCGTACTTGATACCCAAGTCAATGTGCTCCTGGATACCGAAACCGAAGTTACCGGTCTCAGAGAAGTTTCTGTCTCTCAACTGGTACTCCTTAACCTTAAGACCTCTCTCCAAGATCTCCTCGGCCTTTGGACCTCTGATGGTAACGTGGACAGCGATCTTCTCGTTTCTTCTGATACCGAAGGTTCTGACGGTGTATCTAGCCTTAGACTGGACTGGGGTCTGACCGGACAACTGCTCCAAGACCTTGGAAGCTCTGGTCAATCTGTCACCGGACTCACCGACACAGATGTTGAGAACGAGCTTCTCAATCTTCATGTCACGCATAGGGTTCTGGGCCTTTGTAGAAGAAGACTATAGGACAATAGTTAGTAATCTGGAATGGTCATGTGGTGTTCCACAGAGATGATCAGTTATGGGAGTTTGGGGAGTCTGACAGGGAGTGGACTGTAGTTAAGATTGATATTATCGAGATGAGTCTGTTGTGAAAGGGAGTGTGAGCCGCCTTGATGACTGAAACTTGGGTGGTGTCCACCAAAATGTGACCGTACGGCTCTGCTGAGATCAGTGCATACCATATTCGTTTGTGCTGGTGATAGCTTGGTGTTGCTGTGGGTGAATCTGAATGGGATTGTGGCCTTGAGCGCCCTGTGTAAAGCTTTTCTTCTTGAGGGCCAGTGGGCGGCTCCACCAAACGCCAATGAGTGCGTGTCTTGAAATGCAAATGAATCTCCACGTTCTCTCTTGATCTGTATTATCATCTCCGTTTGATTATCCATGGCGACATACCATTTTGAACTGATGTGTTTAGCTATCCTTCAAACAGGTCTGTCCGTAGGGTTGTGAACTGGTTGAAAATTTAGAGTGCTTTGAAAAGTTTGGAGCGTCGCGAGCCAACGCTCAGCGAATTGGCGCTATCTGGCGGGACATGTGGCGCTTACCAGATATTTCCTGCCTAGCGCCGCCGCCTGTTTCGCGATTCTAGGCGGGTGAGTAAATTTCAGCACATCTCGGAGCAGGCAGGCAGCGTAGTTTTCAGTACGACTTAGGCAGGACCTCAGTTATTTTAGGCAGAGTCGCGATCTTGGGTCTAGTGGGGAATCTCTGTGTGTGCGCTTACCGGCCCTGTTCGCGAAACTGTCCTTGTCGCGCTGGGGCAAAAGCTGCGTGGGTTTGGGGAGTTGAACAGAGAGATGTTCGGGTGTGTGTGACTGCTACTTTCAGGCTCAGGAATCATCCGTACACCAAAGCCTGGGCCTGCGCGCGGGGGTTTATCGACTGAAAGCGAGGTCCCTCTACTTGGGAAACAGGTGAATATTCTCTCTTCAAGGAATTTGCGCCAATCGTATTACAGGGATATGGCGATAAGTATACATATCTACCATTGACTGGCATGTTCTTGCATTGATGAGTGTATCAGTGACACGTGAAGGAAGCTTTACATGTGGGACACATTCTATGCCAACGATATTTCACGTACCTATTGTTCTCGATTGACTGATTTCACTATGTTGACAGAATTATGATCAGCTGACAATAGATCATGGCCGATCAGTACTTGCATATGATGCGGATATCTCTGATTTGTTATGGTCTCTCTGCATTCCACAAGATCACTGACCCATTACGAATTGTCTAGATTGCTCCTTGACTCCTTCAATCGATTACTGTCTACCATGTTGTTGTCTGAAGTTGCAGTCTCGGAAAGGCATTGTCTATGATTAAGCCTCTTGTGGTCGGTGTTTCGTTACAATGTTCCTAGTTTAGTCTAAGGGGTTTCCCGATCTCATCATGAGATAACTTGTAGTTCTTGATCGATATCGATAGCTGCTAGCTGGCACCTGTCTACACATGCAATCCGATTCAAAAGCTAGAAGAGAATGCATTCAATATAATACGCAGAAGCTGGGTTTCGTAGCGGGAATAACCACACTGTGTCATTATCATGTTTCACCAAAGAGAGACATTGATGTTGGGGTATCGTAAGGGGGTATCGTAAGGGGTATAAGTTGGAAAGTCAGATGGAGTTCATAAACTCAATAACGTCTTCCAATGGGGCTCTGTCCTCGATGATCATCTTGATCAATTTGTATGCATCAGTATTGGCATTCAAAATGGTGAGTGCTTTAGTAGACAAGACATCCAGTGCCTTGTTCTTCTTGATGCACTCGTTCAAGTAGATCATCTTGGATGATGACTGGGACTTGATGATGCTCTCGTATGGTTCTTCTCCTGTAGCAGCATTCAGCAAGATCAAACCAACAGCAAACAAATCAGAAGAGTACGTTGGTGCACTTGGCGGGGTGTTGATGAGCTCTGGAGCACAGTACTGCAGTGTCAAGTCGAAGAACATACCGTTATCGATCTTGCTCTGGCACTCAGCGAGCACATCCTCCTGGAGTTCCGCACTAGTGAAGTCAGCAACCTTGAAGTCCTGCTTCTCCTCATCAAACAAGATGTTGGCAGCCTTGAAGTCCATGTGGACCATGTGGCAGTCCTTCAATACAATCAAGGACATGACGAGCTGCTTGGCGAGTGTCCACCAAAGTTCAGACGTGATACGGATCTCCTGTGGGTGGATGACGGTAGAGCTGGAGAGTAAGTTCTCGAGAGTAGATGGGAAGCATGGTGCAACAAGACATGGGACGGTCTCGTTGACACGAAGCTTGATGTACTGAGCCTTGGTCATGAAGACCAACCCATGAGCGTTCAAGATCGGGAAGGAATCGAGATCGAAGCCGTGGAGAAGGAGGTAGTTCTGGACAATTTTGTAGTTGAGCATCTCCTTGAAGACGTATTTGCTCTTTCTGGCGTTGGTTGGGATCTTGATAGCAAGAGTCTGGTCGTTGTGAGTGCACTCAAGCACCGTAGAGTATGAACCTCTGCCGAGAGGCTTGTTCACGTTGAGCTTGAAAGGAGTGGACTCATCGAGGACAGAGTCATCAAGTTCCTTGAGACACTCAGTCTCAGTGAATGACATTGATCTTGGGAACGACTTCTGGATGATTGGGGAGTTGAGGTGCTCAGACTTTGCCCCGAGGGAGTTGCCAACGATCGGTGAGCTTGGGGTGGAGAAGACAGAGTCAAATGTGCTCTTTCGGCTCAAGTCAAAAGATGTGTCCAATGACATACCCGTTCTCTTCGATGGTGTCATGTATGATGAAGGGGAGTACATATCCGGTGTCTGGGGAGTAGGAAGCGTCTTCATCCAGTACTGGTCATGCTTATCTCTCGAGAGTGGTGTTGATGTACCGGCATAGACATCGGTGGACCCAAACTGGGCCTCACTCGTCATAGGAGGTGTCTTGAACATGTCAAATGAGAAGTGCTGGTGTTGCTTCGGTGTGTTTGCGGCTATTATGTGTTGTGAACAGGGATCTGTTGACGGAGTAACACGAAATGAGGGGTCGACACAGCAGGGGCCAGAGTCGGTGTTATGAATCGGAGTTGTGGCGTGAAAAGTCGCCAGATCGGGTGGTTTTTGGTGTGTGAGAAGGGTATGAGGGTATTGTTGGTGATGGGTTGTGTGGTTTAGTGGGAAGAAAGATGAGGAGCAAAGATTCAGATTCGGTGCGTTTTTATCTCTCTCTTGTTTTTCTTCTCAGCTGCTGGAACTTTCCCGATTTGGAAGTTTTGAGAACGTCGGCGTCGGACTTAAAGTTGTTAACTGCGAAACGTCTTCTCAACTTCTGTTAATGTTCTCGTTTGGCAGATGTTCTTAGAGGTTCTGGAATCGGGATCTGGGGAGGTTTGATGACCGGAATGGGCTCATTGACGGAAGTTGGGGGTCACTTTGGTGTTCTAGTCTAATCTGTTGTTGCCATGGTAGCTGGGGTACACCTATGAGGACAAGACCTACTTACTTTTGTACGAGGGTTTCCAGTTGCTATATAACAACAATTGTCGTGTATATTCTCAAGAAGCATCGCTTATAGTTCTGGAGCCTTGAAGTCACCTCAAGTCCCCGTTATCTGATCATGTGTCAGCCAGGTCTCGCGAACACCATACAAAACTGGCTGGGGCCTGTCTCGCCACTCATATTGCCTTATTTCCCATCAGCAATCTCTGATCCAATTCCAATGTCTACAGAACTCAGCTGTGAATGGCAACGTCTGGGGTCTTCAGGCCTCAAAATCTCCAACGTGATCATAGGATGCATGTCGTTCGGCAAGAAGTCCTGGGCCGACTGGGTGCTTGAGGACGAGGAGAAGATCTTCAGTGTCTTGAAGAAGGCCTACGATGTCGGTATGAGAACTTACGATACAGCTGACTTCTACTCAAATGGATACTCGGAAGTCATTGTGGGCAAGTTCTTGAAAAAGTACAACATCAAGAGAGATAAGGTGGTCATCCTGACCAAGGGATTCTTCCCGATCGATGAAGACTTGGCTATTCGCCACGCTGGCGTGGACAAGGATGTCAACCCTATCGATCTGGTCAATTCCAAGGGATTGAGCTCCAAACATCTGATTGATGCTCTGGAAGGGTCCGTGAAGAGATTGGGTACATACGTTGACCTCTACCAGATTCACAGATATGACCCTGATACCACGCCAGAGGAAGTGATGAGAACGCTCAATGGTCTGGTCAACAGAGGACTCACAAGATACATCGGTGCTTCTACTATGTGGGCACATCAGTTCATTGAAATGCAGTATATCGCTGAGAAGAATGGCTGGACCAAGTTTGTCTCGATGCAGAACTACTACAACCTGTTGTACCGTGAGGAGGAGAGAGAGATGATTCCATTCTGCAAGAAGAGTGGGGTTGGTTTGCTTCCATGGTCGCCAAACGCCAGAGGACTGTTGACTAGACCTGTCAATCAGACTACTGACAGAATCAAGACCGATCCAACCTTCAAGTCGCTTGGTCTGGACCAGTTCACTGATGCTGATAAGGAGATTGTCAAAAGAGTTGAGGAGGTTGCAACCAAGAGAGGCGTCTCAATGGCCATTGTCTCGTCTGCGTGGGTCATTTCGAAGGGTGCATCCCCAATCATTGGTCTCACTTCTGAGTCAAGAGTTGAGGAGGCTGTCCAGTCAACGAAGTTCAAGTTGACAGAGGAGGAAGTCGCATTCTTGGAGGAGCCGTACCTGCCAAAGAAGTCGCTGGTCAAGTGAAATAGCAATACGATGGGAAACTACAACCAGATTACTTAGCGAACAAGATTGATTGGCATACACAAACATCAACAACGTACCACATTTCAGAAGTGCTTAGACTTTCTCTTGTGGCCAGGCATCATCAACGTTGGTGGGACAATGTGGCTGATATCCTCAGTGGCTTGGATCTGCCAGATACAATAGAATGCAGTGATAGCACTGAGCATGGCAAATACTCCGGATGCCTTCTTGAGTGGGATAGATCCAGTGAAGTAATAGATGGTCAAAGTAATCAAGTAGAGGACGATGAAACCGATCAAGACACAGAACTCGACAGTGCCCTTGAATGTCAAGAACCACATGATGGTTGCATAGATAGTCCATCCGGCCAGCCAGAAGCCCATGACATTGTTAAACTCCTCAGTAGTGTCGTAGGCAGAAACGATCCCAAAGGCATCAATCAAGATCACCGCGTAACTGAGGTAGAACCCACCAAACGCAGCCAATGCGGTAGCGGCAAACGTGTTGTCCAGCAACAGGCACCAAAGTCCACAGATCAACGTGACAAGTCCTGAGAAAGTGAGTGAGGATGAGATGAGGAGCTTCGGGTTAGTGGCACCACGTGCCTCCATCAATGTAAGGGACAGTGTGAATGTGGAGATGGCATAGCCAACAAGACCCAATGGCACTGGGTTTCCCACTGGACGGAAGTTTGTGTTCTCGATCTTGACGACAGTGGATGCTGATTCTGGGAAGAGTTTCACAAACTCAGATCTGTTGAATGACATGCCTCCAAGGTACACGATTTCGCCATCAGGGGAGAGTGAGCAAGGGGTTGTCTTGTTGGAGTTGATGGGGCGGATGGTGTCCCTGTTGTAGCCCGAATCAATGTTTTCTTGGTAGGAGACGGTTCCCTTCTCGAGATCATCAAAAGTAGAGTCAGTCATGGTTGTGATACAGTATGTGTGGCGGGGCTCTCAGGGACACAAGATTACGATGTTTGAGGCTGAGCTGTGGGTATTTATAAGATGTGGAGCCCATCCGCACACCGATCATGGGGTCGTGTTTTCGAGGGGCTACATGATCAATGATTTTGTGGGGTATGGATTGGTCCAGTGGGGCTTTGTGCCTGTGGTGCCTACTCACAGGTTTGTTGATTGGCGTGCGCTCGTTGTGGATAGTGGGGGGAGTGGAGAGAGAGGAGGCTGCGGGTCAGTTTCTGGGCTTGGAGCAAAGGAGGAAGGTCGGTGCGTTAATATCGAAACGTCAGGATGCGCTAATATCGAAAAGCAGGCTGTCCGGAGTCCTATTCAAAGATCATCAATTCTCGTTACAGGCTGGAACGGAGGGGCTCAAGTGTGGAGCTGTTGCCTGAAAAGCTCAGGAGGTGGAAGCTGCAGGGTCGTCGAGAAGCTGTTGAGGTGGGGCGCGGGTTTTCGCTTTGTGTCACTTGGCGGGGATCGTGCATTCCCAATTGGGACTATCGGGGTGGTCGTTTGGTGGGAGCGGTGGTCTGATAACACACCGTGTTGGGCTGGGCCCCTCAAGTGTCAAGCTAGAGTTCATGCCGCATAGTCTGGTAGGCCACCTGATTGCCCAACTGTAGAGCACACACCCCGCCATTCTGTTCTGCCCAGCTGAGAGGCCGCAAATCCCCGGACGTCTAGACAAAGATCTGAAGTGGATCTCTACTGCTCACAATAACATAATTCTTGAACATTAAAGACATAAATAAGCCAAAATCATCACATTGTTACATCATGTTGTTGTTGTTCCAGTTATTGGAGGACGCTGCTGGCTGGGAGAAGCCCATCAGGTCAAAGTTGACTAGGTACTGGTCGTCCATCAGGATGTTGTTGAACAACCGCTCCACTGCATCGTCCTTGAACTCGAAGAAGTCAAAGTTGAATTCACCATCACCATATAACAAGGTCTCATCCCCTGTATCTGTCTGTGGAGTGGAAGAAGGTGTGCTGGATTTCAAGGGGGAAGTAAGTCCAAGACTTGACAGCGTTGGCCCAGACAAAAAGCTTGCCATACTCGAAGAGTTTGGTTGAAATGGCACTTCCTGTTGGATTGGCTCATTTCTCACCGAGCTCTCTGGTGGCTGGCTGTTGGGGAGTGATGGTGGTAGACATTCATCCTGGTCAGAGCTGTACTTCACGATCGTACGGATCCTCTTTCTCTGTTCAAACGTCTCCTTGGAAAGACGTCCCTCGATAAAGGAGTCGTAGAGCTTGTAACAAGACACAAGTCCCTGAAGACAGAAGTTGAAGCTGAACACACGTGCAAACGACTGGTTTTGTAGCTGGAGCAGATGCTTGCATGCTAACTCAAGAAGACCATGTTGAAAGGCCGGCTTTCTTAGAAGCTGGACCAGCAAATTTGAGTTATCAGCTGGGTCAAGACTCTCGACAACACCTATATCAAGTCTGAATGTCTTGTGAACATCGTATGGAAGCTCGTTGTTCTTGTTCTTGGCAAGCTGCATCAATTCGTTCGTGAACAGCGTCACGCATGCTCTCACAAAGATGTGCTTCGACATGGCAACCACAGCAGTTGACATGTCAATCAGCTTGAACAGTTTCGTCTCATCACCAGCACTGGAAGCAGCAATGCACATTCTGTTGAATCCATACAACAACTCGATGAAGTGTGTCAAACACAACACACTGTATTTCATACATGCTGTTGCACACACAACTCTGTACGGATCATCGTCGTCAAGTCCATCACCAAGTGTCTCCCACAGGACATGGAGGGCAAAGAGACCAAACATCTTGTCTGTGATAGCAACCAATGTCTCATAGTTGAGAACCAAGTCGTCCGCGGTCCTGATCGTCTTGATTGTCTGGGATAAACTCACCAAGTCTGAATCGTCAAACTCCTCCAGTTGTTTGATAGACAAGTATAGCTCAGCGGGTGTGACCGGTCTCGTTCTTATCAGCAGTTTGATCGACTCTCTGAAGTACCGACTGAGTCTCATTCTCAAGCTCTGATCTTGAAAGATCCATGGATTAATGTAGTCATCGTCGATTGATAACGGAATACCCATGGAAAACGATACCTGGACGTCTTGAAGATATAATACCCTCCACACAGATTTCAGCAGGTTTCTCGTGGCAACATCCTCACTCCGATATAAGTGATCAATATCCTTGTGTAATCCCATGACCATGGCCATATTGATTGCTGTCTTCAATAACACGGCCACCTTGTTTTCATCACCTCCGTCAATGTTTGTAGGATCCACCTTATTGAGACGGAAAATCAAGATCAGAGTCTGTATAGCCGGTAGTGTCACTTTTGAATCCATCTTTGAGAACTGCAGCAGACGACGAACGTACTGTCCAAGTCGATCTCTTTCATCAAACAAAGACCCCTTCACGCTGCTGTTCATGATCAACGTTGCGATCTTGAAGACCATCACAATCACTGCAATCTTAGCATAGTCGATAGTCTTGTTCTTGACTGAGATTCGACACTTTCCTGATTCAGGATCCTTGGTGAACAGATTCTGGAAGTCGTACCTCAAAAAGTGCACGTCAAGAACTGGGAGGGCATATGCCCAATATGACTCACAGTACAACTCAACCAACTTCTTGACAGAATCGTACTCAGGAAGGAACTCGGCAAGAGTGTGTAAAAGCTTCTCTGGGTGTGGTGTTGCCGTGTCGATGTACTCTTCAGGAGATATGTTCTTCAGATCCATTCTGATCTTCCATTCACGGCGAGAGCTTGAAGCATGGCGTATCAGCTTCTTCATGAGGCCCTGGTACTCAACATGTTTCTCGGAGATTGTTTTCCATGAAGTGGGCCCAAAGAAGACGGTTCTGTTAGGCTTAATGGTTAGCGTCTCCCATCTCTTGAGTTCCTTGGTAGTGAACATCTCAGGGTCAACACTTGTGGGAGCAAAGAGTGGAGAGCTGCCACTATAGCTGGAACTGCGACTCTTGAAATGTTCAAGCTCTTCTCTGAGTTTCTGGTTCTCACTCTGGAGCATGGCAATGGCATCAATCGGATCGTCCATGAGTGACTCAGGAGTTGGGATGAACGGGGACTCTCTGTAGATACAGAGGTGATCTGGAATGTTGTTGCGCTTGCATGAAGAGCAAGGGACCCCTCTGTCACACTTGACCTTTCTCGCCTTACAGTTGGTGCAAGTCAGTGTCACTCTCTTTCTCTTCCTCTTGCCGAAATCATGGGGGGATGGAGGTTTGTATGCGTTTCCAGCAATGAAGTGTGGCATCGTTTGAGACTGTTGCTTCGGGGGGTTGGTGTTGGGGCTCATGATGTGAGTTGCAGTAGTGTGGGGAGAACGGCTTGATGAGCTGTCACCCAGAGAACTTATATCAGCTCAGGGTTAGTGGCGTGGCAGTGCTGGTGCCAGTTAAACATGTGATTGGAGGGTGTCAATATGACTCTTCTGTGCTTCTGTGCTATAGTTAGAGGGGCGTTCCTCAACTGGCAGTTGGAGCGAGTATCGCCGAGACGTCAGCGGGGCTCGTAACATTTTCGCGAACATGTTCTATTTGGTCTTTAGCGGTGTTCGGGTTTGCAGGTTGCAGAGAGCGGTGTTGATCCTTGGTGCGCTCGAGAGCTCAACCACAGCTAAGCCGAGTTTCGTGTTTCCCTTGGTCATACACCCCGATTTTTGAGGTTTGTGACAGTTCACTCATTACCGAATCTCAATCTGCGCTTGTCTGAGTTGGAATTGACCGGCTGCCTGAACCTGAACGCTGTACAACTCATCAACGGTTGCCTCATCAATACAGCCCATATCTCAAGTGGAAACCCAGGCACGAACTGCAAACATCTTTGACACTCCCCTACATTGACGTACCACTACACAAACACACTCTCTAACATCCATCATGGCGAAGAAGAAGGGGAACAAGAAACAGGCAACATCTCCAAAGGTGGTGGTTTCCTCGACTTCAGAGGCCACCGAGTCCACTCCTGAACAAACCCCACAAGACGACGGTCCTCTAGTGGATGACACCGTGTCAACTGACGCTGCAGCTCAGGATGAAAATATCCCAGTGGTTCAAGTGACTGAACAAGATTCTGCTCTTATAGAGCCAGTTCCCGATCCTGTTGCAGAAGTTGAGGTACAGAAAACGGAGGTCCCTGAGACAATAACAGACACCACTGAGCCATTACCCGAGGAGACGGCTGTTCAAGAGAGCACGAATCTAAAGGAGAACGGACAGGGAAACTCTTCAGAGGCTGTTGAGACCACTACAGAGACCTCCACCAACATTGAACCAATGAGAGCCAGCATTGATGAAGTGATCACAGCTGAGCCACCCAAGGTGGATGTGGAGGTTCCTGAAGCAAAGCCAGCAGCACCTGCCCCAAAGAAACGATTGACTCTTCAAGAGAGATTGGCACAAGCAGCAAAGTCCAAGAAGACCTCAAAGAGAACGACATCAATGCCTGCCACCACTGTTGAGAGCAAGGCGACTTCTCCCGACCCTCAAGAAACTGTTCTATCCACAGAACCGCCATCAGCATCAAGCACACCCCTCACAAGTGTCACGCCAAATGTGTCTACAATACCCACGCGAGAACCATCATTTGATATACAACGATCTGAGCCAACACTGTTGTTCCCTGTGAACTTCAAGGAACTGTCAGTTGACGACCTTCACACCCTCATCGCTGATGCTCAGAACAAGTATCTCTCGCTCGAGTCCAAGAGTAAGACACTTACAGAGGAGAAACAATCTCTTCAAGAGAAGGTCAAGACTTTGTCCTCTTCTGTGTCAAAGTCATCATCTACTGTTCCAGTCAATGACGCGATCCTAAAGGAGAAGGATGAGAAGATCGCTCAACTCCTCAAAGAGGGAGAGGAGCTTTCAAAGAAGGAACTCAAGTTCAACAACACCATCAAGAAGTTGAAGGCTAGAGAGTCTGAAACTGAATACGAGGTCAAGGAGCTTCTCAAACGTGTTGCAACTCTTGAAATTGAAGAGAAGAAGCTCAAAGAGTCGCTTAAGAAGTCCATGGAGTCCGAGAAACAGGGTTCTCAGTCATTGAAGTCCGTGCAGAGACAACTCGAAAGTGAAAAGGAAGCACTGAAAGAAGAGATCTCAAGAAATGAAGAGTATTCAAAGAAGGTTGAGGAACTGAGCCAAGTCCTTGTTCAAGAGAAGAACAGATTCTCAACTGAGATTAATGGCGTCAAGAGACAGCTGGAAAAGGAGAAGCAGAAGTACATTGTTTCCACAGAAGATCACACTAAAGAAGTTGCAAGACTGGAGGAGAAAATTGAGCAGCTACGTTACCAGGCTGAGAATGCTCAGACGACGACTTCCACCAATGATGAAGGCTACTCCAAACTTCTCAAGCAGTATGACATCCTTCAGACGCAGTACACATCCGCTACTGAGAACTGGCAAAGCATTGAGGCTTCGTTGATGCGCAAGATCAGCAACTTCGAGAACGACACACACTCGCTACAGACAAGGCTTGCAGCATCTGAAGAGAAGAGCAGTGTGCTATCGAGAGATCTCCAAGAGGCAATTTCAGAGTTGGATGAGACCAAGGAGCAGTTGAAGGCTGCAAAGTCTGATAATGCCAGATTGAATGCCAAGGTGTCCGCTCTTAGCAAATCTGTTGAGGAATCTGATGAGGCACTCCAGGCCAATGATCTCAAGTTCGCCCAGGAGAAGAGTGCTCTTGAGTTCAAGATACAATCTTTGGAGAGACAGTTCAAGGACACAATCCAGCCACAACAGCTCAGTGTTGAAACCGGTTCTGTATCTTTCAGCTCTCCATTCTCCCGCAATGCTTCAGCAACTTCGTTCAAACAGAGAAACTGGGATGTTAGCTTTGGTGAGTCCTCAACAACTCCACTTCAAAGCAGAAAGCCATCTGCTTACTTCAACAACGACTACTTTGACGAGCAAGACGACTCACTCACTGACTTTGGTGATAATGAAACCATTGATTCGCCTGTGTCCAACTATAACAACTCGAGACAGGACTCTGTGGCTATTGGAGGCACTGGAGCTTCGGTGCAGTTGCTTGGTAAGATGAGTGGGCATGTCCGTCGTTTGCAGACTGAGGTTATGACGATGAAGGAGGAGGTTGATAAGTTGACGGAGGACAAGAAGGCTGCAAATGAGGAGATTGTGAAGTTGATGAGGGATAATGAGCAGGTGCTGAAGTATAAGGAGAGAATCGCTGAGTTGGAGGAGAGCGTTGAAAGCTATACCATCCAGCATGATAAGCTATTGGAGATCCTTGGTGAGAAGTCAGAGAGGGTTGAGGAGTTGAAGGCAGACGTTCAGGACTTGAAGGATCTGTGTAGGTTGCAGGTCCAGCAGCTTGTGGACTTCCAGGGTAAGTGATGTGAATCATATGTATGATTGTACTGTATCAAAAAGGCGATCACGGTTGTGTGTATCATGTATTGGATCCTATGTTAGCGACCACCACAAACTGTGCAGCTTTGCTTTCTTTCGTAGGCAAAGCAATACGTGAAGATTGAGTCAGATCCAGAGTACATCATGAAGTTGTCCAAGTATGGTGTAGAACTTGTTACAATCTTGAATGCCTCGTTGCAACAAGCAGCAGCCACGATTGCGTTGGTCGAAGCAATTGCAGGGATAATGTTCTTGACCACACCCAGCACCAGACTTCTTGTGATTCCATCAATATTGAACTGATTTGCTCTCTCCAAACTCTGGTTGGTAAGCCATGTGACGTGTTCTGGATTGTCCATGTCCAACTTGTCTGTTGGTCTTTCCCTCTTCCATAGCACCTCACTAGCATACTCGATACAGTGTTCGGGCAGTCTTGGGTTGTTTGTGATTGTGCACATTGGGTATGTTGTCTGTCCGCTGATTGTGTCAATAGAGCACTCATAGCATGCTGATAGTGTTGGGAGAATCACTTTGCACTGTCCTCTGAATCCTTCCGTGCCACCATCTATCAATGGCTTCAGTGTGTCATAGTCATTCTGATCCACCATCTGGACAAGCATGTTGTTGATCCATCTTCTCGCTTCAATTGAGTCTAGACCTGATATGACAAGCGTGAATTGCTTGTAGTACTCCTCGTCCTTGTCCTGGAGCTTGCCAAAGTAGGGTGTGATGGTGACTCCGCGGAATCTCTTCATGACGAACTCGGCTGCCACGACGGCCTTTGGCTTTCCAACATCGGAGGGCCGAAACAGGAATTGTCTGTTCAGATTCGACACGTCGATTGTGTCCATGTCAATAACGTGGATGTCACGGAAACCAGTGCATGCGAGGTTCTTCAGGATTTCACATCCGAGTCCACCAGCACCAAGGACGCTGTGGTTGTGTTAGTTCCGGCGTGATTGGGATGAGATGATAATCAGACTTACAGTATCTTGGCTTCATGGACTGCATCTAGTGGGGCCGAACCCGGCTCAAATTCTTCCTCTGCAAAGTGAGATTTGGTGTAAAGGTATGGTTTGATTGAGTAGTCACTAGTGGGGAGGTTAGTCATGGTGCTTTCGTCTGTCGGGTTGCTTCAAGCAGCAATAGTTGCGTTCAACTCACGCTCTGAGGGTTTCACTCATCGTGGGCTGTTGATATAGGAAGGTTCTGCAGTGGTTGGTATTAGTGGATGGTGGTTGAGTCTGTGTGGCGGTCTTCCTGTTTTGATTTCCGCTGAGGCTGTCGCGGCCTTTGCACGTCATGATTCTTTGGTTCATGGATAACACCTTATCTACAACAGAAGTAATGCGAATCATACATTTGGGTATGTGTGGTCATATGCAATAGGAATGCATGTCATGTGTTTTAATCCAGCAGGATCATGTCGTCCTCGTCATCATCGTCATCCTTGAAGAAGGGCAAACTCAGCACCTCAGCAGCAGAACCTCTATCCTTTGGATCAAGCTTCAAACAAAGTTCCATTACCTGGAACGCCTCGATGTGAGCAATCTTTCTGCGCTTTGTGATATCTGAGTCGTCCTCCTGGTACACGATCTCTCCGTTGTGGTTGAACAATCTCAAGGTCTCGTATGCAACAGAATCCTCAGGGAGAGTGTCCTTCTGTGATTCGAGTGACAAGCACTTATAGACAACCTGCTGCAATGACAGCTTCTCCGTGAGTGTCTCCAAAGTTGTTTCGAGCCCGAGACCATGGAGGTGTGCCGTCTTCTTCATCTCCGTGAGGCCGAATATTGTCGTGAGTTCAACCAATGCATCAATGTCATCGCGTGAGTTGAAGAATGGGAAACGTCTCGCAAGAAACGTCAAGAGGATGACACCAACAGACCAGATATCAATCTTGGTTGTCTGATGTGGACACTTCAACAACACTTCAGGGGCTCTGAATCCTCTGGTTCCTGCTCTGTTTGCCCTTCTTCCGCCTCGTGGGTCGTTCTTTCTCGTTCCGTTTTTCTGCACCGTTGGTGCCAGTGGGAATCTCTTGCCACTCTTGCATGGGCATAGAGAAGTTTTGTCTGTAGTCTCTCTGTCTGTCTCCTTCATTGCCTCTGCAAGACCAAAGTCGACCAATACTCCGCTCTTCTTGAATGGATCGTAGAGAAAGTTTGTTGGCTTGATGTCTCTGTGAATGACCTTCTTTGTGTGTACGAATTTCAACCCCTGAAGGAGTTCGTAGATGTATGATTTGATGCCAGTGAGTGGGAGGTCTCTGTAGAACTCACGGAAGTCAACGTGCTCGTAGTATGGGAGGACGGCGATGATCTGGTCGTCTTCTCGAACTGCATCAAGCAAAGGAGCAACATACTGTGAGCCAGAGAGGAGGAAGAGGAGGTTCAACTCGTTCAAGATTCTTTGTGGGGATGATGTCACGTAGATACGCTTCAAAGCAACGTAGTGCCTCTTGCGTGTCGTGCGTAGCTTCTTGTTCTTGTTGTCTGGTGAGCTGTAGACACTCTCGCCCATCAGGTAGAACGCCTCGTTTGAGAGAGGCTCGGCTTTGTAGACGGTGGAGAAAGTTCCCTCGCCGATGCGGTCAATGAGACGATACTTGGAGCCTAGTAGGGGGAAGGCCTCCTCGATCTTGGCAATCTCCTCGCGAATCTCTGGTGGGATATCGTCGTCGAGTTCTTCGAGGCCTGGTTGTTGATGGGTCTCTTGTTGTAGCGGTGGTGTGAGGTGTGTGAGGTTCTCATCCTGGACAGGTTGGATCATGAACCGCGTCGTACTGGGTGTATCCCTCTTGGGCGGGTCTGCCACTGTACGCTGGAGTTCTCTATCGAATGGCGAGTTGGGGCGGAACTTCTTGCTTGCGCTTCCCACGGGGTCAACGAACGGGTTCTGCTCGAGTCTGATGTGCTTAGCGCTCGGAGTTGTGTTGAAGTTGCGCGTGTCGGTGTTCTTCAGCGGCGAGAGGACTGTGGATGTGGACGCGTCCGTGGGGCGCTTGTGGCGGATGAAACGCTCTTCATTGGCCTCGAGCCGTGCGACCAAGTCCATTGTGCTGGTGTGTGTGTAGATGTGTTGTGTGGTGCGTGGTAGAGAAAAGAAGCTCGAGCCGCCGGTCTTAGAACAGAGGTTCCTAGCGCCTTTGCCCTTTGGAAAGGTAAACAAGAAATTTACCGCGTCTGATCAAGATTTCGCGGAGGCTTCGCGAATTTATCGCCAATTCCGACCATCGCGCTCGAAATCCGACTTTGTGTTTACCGTGGCACGCGTTGGTCTGCTCCGCTGCTCGTGTCTCTCTCGCAAGAATAGCTGTGTTGAACGGCCATTGGAAGCGCTGTTCTTTGATTTAATCGGTTATCTAGAGTGCTCTATCGATCATCAAAGTCATCACTCTCCAAACTCCACCTTCAAACACACACAAACGCCATGATTCCACGCCCGCTCGTGTTCTTTGCATTCCTCTCCACGGTCCTCTGTGCCACCATCACATTCCAGCTCAAGCCCGATGAAAAGGCATGCTATTACATCTTCACTGAGCGTCCAAAGCAGACTGTGGGGTACTACTTTGCCGTCCAGTCTGGAGGTTCCTTCGACGTGGACTACTCCGTCACGGGGCCAGGGGGCAAGGTCATCTCCGAGGAGCACAAGCAAAGACAGGGAGACTGGAGTTTCATCGCCGAGACTGTTGGTGAGTACGAGTTCTGCTTCTCTAATGAGATGTCTACGTTCGCTGAGAAGGTGGTTGATTTTGAGATTTCCATGGAGAACGAGTTCAGTGCGAGCTTGCCTGCTGGTGAGGTGGAGAACTTCAAGGTGGACGGTATCGTCAACAGCGTCGAGAAGATTGACGGCCAGTTGAACGGCATCCTCAAGGCCTTGCAGAAGTACAAGACAAGAAACAACAGAAACCAGGCCACCGTGAAGTCCACAGAGTCCAGAATCTACTACTTCTCGTTGTATGAGGTTGCCTTGTGTGTCGGCATGGCCGTTCTCCAGGTGAGTGTTGTTCATGTGTACTTCTCCAAGTCAAGAAAGATGCAGGTATAAGACCCCCATATACTCCCTTTTGATGCTGATATGACTATTTTATTCTCCACTGCTGTCTATTCCATTTGTTCGAACTCTCCAACCCACTCGTAGTTGATCTAGCCCTACAACCATAGTCGTGTGTAATCTTTATTCATTCAGTAGTGTTCACCGGTGTATAGCTGTATCTAGCAGGGCATAAGGGTATCAGTTCAAGAGCTTTGCAGCTCTCTTCTCCAACAGTGGCTTACCCATTGCAATCTCTGAGTGGCCCTTGGACAATGCAAACACGCTGACTCCTCTGAGGATCGTCTCCATGACTCTTCCCTGGAGCTGCATACCGTTGTATGCTGTCAACTTGTTCTTAAAGTGCACGGAAGCGTTCTGGACCGTCTGTGGTTTGTATGGGTCAAAGATGACGATGTCTGCGTCATATCCGACCTTGAGGTCACCCTTCTTGTGTGAGAGACCAGTCTGTTTGGCCGTGTTCTTGCATGTCCACTTGACAATGTCTGTGAGTGAAACAGGTGGATCGAGCTTGAGTCCCTCTGTGTATAGCACTGGGAGTCCGAGTCCGACAGATGCGATGCCTCCCCATGCGGCGAAGAAGTCACCCTTGTCGAGTCCCTTGAGTTCGGGTGTGCATGGCGAGTGGTCAGAGACAACTGTGGTGATGACACCTTCACGAAGAGCATCCCAGAGGGCGAGTCTGTTCTTCTCTGTGCGGATTGGTGGACAACACTTGTAGAACGTCGAGCAGTTAGGGATTGACTCTGCGGCGAGGGAGAGGTAGTGGAAGCATGTCTCTGCTGTGATCTTGAGTCCCTCCCTCTGTGCCTTGTACAGAATTGGAACTGCATCCTGAGATGCAAGATGGACAATGTGGAGAGGCACTGATGGGTTCTTCTTTGCACAGGCGATCAGTGTGCGGATGGCTGTCACTTCGAAAGAGTCTGGACGCGAGGCAAGGTATGCAGAATAGGTGGTTGGGTCAACTGAGGCGAGATCCTGGTTCTCATCTGATGCTTCGAGCAATGGAGAGCGGATATGGTGGTCGTGATGGACAAGGTCCGAAGGGATACCGAATCTTGGATCGACAGGGGCAAGCTTAGGAGAGAGTGCAAGGGCCTGGATCTGGTTGTCTGTGAGCGACTCATGGACAAACTCCTTGGATGTCTTGAGGTGCTTAAACGTACTGGAGACCTGTGGCGAAAGTGCAGAGAATCCAAGGCTTTGTGACACCTGTGGAGACAGAGCAGCAAAGCCCATATCAAGCTCCTCGATCTCATCCTCTGGGTAGATCGTCTTCCCCGTCTCATGACCATGTCCATGTTCAGCTGGTTGCATCTCTGCGTGGAACATAACCAGTGTATCGTGTCCCTCGACAGTTTCGAGTGCCCTGTCGATGTAGTACTGGTCGATGGCCGGGAACTCATCGACACCGGAGTCGATCATGAACCCTTTGAAACCACGCACACCGGCGTTGATCAGTGGGACAAGATCGTCCAGGTTATCAGGCACGAGTCCTCCCCAGAATGCAACGTCGGTCCAACACTGACCCTTTGCGGCCTCGAGCTTGATGTTGAAGTTCTGCACCGTCGTTGTTGGTGGGATGGCATTCAGTGGCATGTCGACAACGGTCGTGACACCGCCGGCTGCAGCGGCCTTGGTACCAGTAGCGAAACCTTCCCATTCAGTACGGCCCGGTTCGTTCAAGTGGACATGGGCATCGACAAGGCCTGGCATGACGACAAAGGGCGAGACATCGCGGTAGTCTGCTGGCTGGACGTCGTAGAGAGCGAGCAGAGGGTCTCCTTCAGGCAGAACGGAGTGGACTATCTCGAGAATGGCACCGGACTCAACGGAGAAGATAAGCGTGGCAGGGACGATCTTGTCCTCCAGCACGACGTGAGAGGAGGCGAGTGCTCTGGACATGGCGGTGGGATGGGCTTGATGCTTGGAGTCGGAGTGTCAAATGGATCAAAATCAGGGCCAAAACTTTCAACTTTTGACTGTCAGAGATAACGGAGATGACTCTCGCGGCCTTTCGGAGATACCCCAAAGCGGAAGTGCTGAGGTTCGGAGAACGCCGGAGAACGTCCAACGGCCGCGGAATCTCTGCCCAACACCGCTGGGAAGGCTTTAAATTGGGGCCAAACCGCTCTGAGCTGCTCTTAAAGGTCCAGTGGGCTTCCCCGAGCTCACACGACGGTGCCGGGCGAGTTTCAGCCGTTTCTCTACGACGTTAGGGCATAATGCAAGTCATTTAGTACCTTCTAAAGGCCATACTTCTGGCCCAGCTCATCACCACCACTGACTCTTGCCAGCAGCCCTCTCCACGCCTCCTCGCCCAGGAAGTCCTTGTAGCCCTTCATCAGCTTCCGGAACGTCTCAGCGAGCTCCTGGCCCGGTGTTGCGTACATTGCAATCACATCCAGGAACGTGATTAACAAATGGCCTTCCTGTGTCCGTAGCATGGCCTCTGGGTCCATCATAATCACGGCACACATACCTTGGCATGCTGTCTCCTTCTCTCCGTTCTCTTCCAAGTACATCACGTTGGCGGACCACTGGTGTGCGAACTCAGCCAAGTGTGGGGCAATGAACTCTGGGGATCTGATTCCGAAACGACCCAGTGTCACTGCTGCGTTCTCGAGCACGGTGTCTCCCAGCCCCTGAGCGTTGAGCAGGTCCACCAGCACTGGCACAATTCTGTCACAGTATCCACTCAGATCAAGTCTCAAGGACATCTCACCAAGAGCCCAGCATGCGTTGTTGCAGGCTGCAAACGAGTTGTACGTCCGTGTGATCACTTCCTGGATGATGGCAGTGACAACCGCTTCGGACTGTGCACCGAGCTTCTCAGGGATGTAGATAGCCACGTCTCCCAATAATGCAAACGCACTCTGACGGACATCATCGTCTGTATCCTTGAACGTCTCCAACAGCAGTGTGACCAAAGTCTCATCCATCAACTCACCACTGTGTGCGCCGAGTCCTTGACACAACCCATCAATCAAGTCCAATGCAGTGATCATAAAGTCCTTCTCCTTCGTGTGGATAGTTGGATCCGTCACGGCTCTGTGGTCCAATTCAATACACTCGGCAAGAATTCTGATGGCACGAGTATAAACCTGTACTGCAAATGGAGCAAACTTCTCACCCATGACACTAGCCACCGAGGAGAAGCACTCCATCAATGACCAGAGTTCTGTGTCCTCGTCAGACAAGTTCTCCCATTTGTGTACCAATGCCGGCAGCAACAATGAGATCTGTTCGTCCTCCAGCTCCACACGGTCGACAAGCGTCTGGATGGCGTCGTACAGCACAACCATGTTGCGCTTCTTGTACATTCCAAAACAGGCATTGAACACCTCGATCAGCTGTGTAGCAACCGGTGCAATCAATTCATGGTCCGCACTGTCAATGAATTGCGCAACGGCGGAACATGCACTCTCCTGGACGGTCTTCTTCTTGTCCACACAGCACTGCAAGACATGTGCAAACGTAGGTGTGAAGTACCCGGCGTATGAGCCACCCTTGTGTGCCTCGAGACAGATCCACGAAGCGTATCTGCTCAGTGTCCAACATGTGATTTGTCTCACTGGAGTCTCTGGGTCTGAGAGGCGTTCGACAAGGAATGGAATCAGTTCTGGCAGTTGTGAAGATGCAAACTCGATTCCACCTTCAGCAATGGCACCAAATGCAAGGATGGAGGCTTCTCTGAGTGGCCAATGGCTCGATGTGATCTTGTCCTTGAGCAGTGGGAGGACGGTGTTCATGACTGGTGAAGGGAGTGACGATGTCAGCATGTCGAGAGTTGCAGCAGCGCATTTTCTCAAAGACCATTCCGTTCCGTATCCGTTGTCCTCATCTTCATCGTCATCCTCTTCTTCCTTCTCATCATCGTAGTCGTCGTATGCATCTTCACTCTGCTTGGTGCTCTTGGACGAGTGGGCTGCTTTGCCCTTTGCGTTGGTTGGTCTGATGTCATCCTCGCGGTCCTCCTCGTCAGCGTCATCATGAGTGTCAAGCATCGCGAGCTCGGTCTCGGAATACACCATCGATTCAAGCAGCACAGGCAAGATCTTAGGCAGGTGTGGTTGCACGAGCAAGGATGGGACTTCTTCGCTTCCGGCGAGGGTGAAGAGGAACTCAGCAGCTGCGAGCTTCACCTCGTCGTCTGTGTCTGTTGTGATGGAATGGATGACATATTGGATAACGCCCTCCAAGAAGGGAGCAAGCTTGTCTGGTCTTGTGTCCAAGATGGCGATGAATGCGGCACACACGTTACGATGGACGCCCTTGTCTGTGTCGGATGCAAGCACAAACAAACGTTGGAGGAAGGTCTCAATGTGGATCAAAAAGCTCTGTGTTCTGAGCTCTGCAATGTGATTGAGGGATGAAAGGGCATTTGCACGTACTTTGGCACTCTCCATGGTTCCCAACAACTCGAGGAACTTTGGAACCATGATATCAAGTGGACGAACACCATCGTACTCGGCATTTAGAATGTGGCCGGAGTCCTCGCAGATTTTGGCCAATGCACCGGTGGACCCCTCTCTGCTAACAATGGATCCGGCCTCTGAGATGGATACGAGCTCAGGGATGACGTTTGGCCATCCTTTCACTCCGAGCTGGGCGAACAGTGTCGTGATCACCGTTCCTGTGATGTTGCGGACAAGTGTGTCTGTTGAGAGAAGGCCCTGGAGTACTGTGGCGAGCAGGTATGAGTTTCCACCGATTGCAAAGTTTCTCTGGACGCTGTTCTTCAAGCTGAGACCGGAGGCAGCACGGATCTGCGACGGCACCGAGGAGTCTTCGGTGACAAGGATGTATGTGAGGTAGTTGTTGTAGTCGTCCTGTGTCTTTGCACTGTTGAGCGCCTCTGTGGCCTCGTGGCGCGTGGATTCCTGCGGGGAAAGCGTCCCGTTGAGGATGTGCTGGAGCTGCAAGAGAGCAGTGGGGTCAGGCGTCCAGGACATTGGAATTGTGCGGTGGAAGATAAGCCAAAGCAGCCGGTGGTATTGTTGGTGGCTTCAATTTTTTCCTGTGGTAGGAGAAAAGAAAATCTCGAGATGAGGCGGTAGGGGCCACTCAAAGGGGGTGATCAGGGGCCGAACCACAGCACTGGCCCGGGATAGGCCGCATAGTCTATAGTCAATGGAGAAGGTTATAACCACCGGTGCTCTGGGAACTCCTCCACCCGACAATATCTCCACAACACCAAAGATACGCCCTGTGCCTAACATTCCGCTAAAACACCCAGACACCACCCGCCATCGCCATCAGAAAAAATTCTGAAGACACCGGGATCAACGCGTTAAAATAGCTGTTTAACCCTGTTTCCAGCCCTCCCTCTTCCTCTCTGGCTGCTCTTTGTTTCAGGTGGTTCTTCCTGTGTGGTTCTCAGCTCATCCACCGACTTCACCGCTTCAAAGATGGACCCACACTTCCTCCACGAGTGCTTTGCCGCCACCCTCAGCGCAGACCAGAACACCAGACGCCAGGCTGAGACCCAGCTTCGCCAGGCTGAGAAGAACATTGGCTTCCTTGGTGCCTGTCTTGACATTCTCTCGAGCAATGAGGTCCAACCCGGTGTGAAAACTGCCGCTGCTGTCTTCTTCAAGAACAGAATTGTCCGCCATTGGGAGGATTACAGAGACGACCACTCCGGTGTCGACAATGACGAGAAGCCTATCATCAGAGAACGTCTCCTTCCAGCACTCGTCCAGGCTGATCAGCACCTCAGAAAGCAGCTCATCCCAGTTCTCTCCTCCATCATCAAATCTGACTACCCAAGCCAATGGCCAAACCTCCTTGATAACGCGCTCCAGCTCCTCTACGCTCAGAACTTGGATTCCGCATACACAGGTCTTCTCTGTTTTGCCCAGGTCTGTTCCTCATTTAGATGGCTCACCAACGAGGACAGAGCTGAGCTCGATCCAATCATCGTTACACACTTCCCTACACTACTCCAGGTGGCCAGCTCGCTCTTGACCGAGACCTCGAGCGCCGCTGGTGAGATGACTGTGCTCCTTCTCAAGTGTTACAAGTACGTCACCTACCACGATTTGCCGGTTCCTCTCCAGACATCTGAAAACATCACAAACTGGGGGAAACTCCACGTTGAAGTGATCCAGAAGGAACTTCCAAAAGAGGTGCTCGAACTCGACGAGAGCGAGAGAATGCTCCACCCATGGGTCAAGGCGAAGAAATGGGCATATGCAAACTTGTACCGTCTCTTTAGCAGATACGCTTCACAGGCCCTTACCAGAAGATTTGAGTACGCCCAGTTTCTCCAGTTCTTCAGTGAGAACTTCATTCCACAGCTCCTACACCTCTACCTACAGCAGATCGAGCAGTGGTGCTCCAAGCAGCTCTGGCTCTCCGATGCTTGTTTGTTCAACATCATCTGCTTCCTCGAGAACTCTGTCACCCAGAAGCTCACATGGTCGCTCGTTAAGCCACACTTTGAGACACTTGTCTCCCACTTCATCTTCCCACTCCTCTGTCCATCAGATGCCACCTTGGAGCAGTTTGAAGACGATCCAGAAGAATACATCCACACCAAGCTCGACATTTATGACGACAACAACTCCCCAGATCTTGCTGCAATCAGTCTTCTCATAACACTGACCTTAAAGAAGAAGAAGACTACACTTGACCCAATCTCCCAGTTCACACTGGGAATCCTCAGCCAGTACAACAACCCAGCCACACTCACTCTCGAAGACGCTAAGAAGCTCGAAGGTGCCATGCGCATTTTGGGTTCCCTCTTCACCAACTACGCATCCGCAAAGTCACCATACTATACACAGATGGAGGCCTGTCTCGTACAGTTCATCATGCCCCACTTTGACTCTCAATATCCATTCATCAAGGCCAGAACTTGTGAGATCGCAGCAAAGTTCTCCGACGTGCCTATTCAGGATGAGAACAACATCGGGACCCTATATCGTGGTATCCTCTCCTGTTTCGCAGATTCACACTTGGCAGTCCAGCTTGAGGCAGCACTCGCTATCCAGAGTTTTGTCAAGATCCCACAGTTCCAAGAGGCACTCGGCTCTGTCGTCGTTCCAACGATGCAGAAGCTGCTCACACTCTCAAACACCATTGACACTGAGGCTATCTCTGCGGTGATGCAGGAGCTTGTCGAAGTGTTCAGCGAACAGTTGCAGCCATTCGGTGTTGACTTGATGGCCAACTTGGTCCAGCAGTTTATGAGACTCGCTAAGGAGTTGAACGAGGCTGCCAATGCTGATGTGGATGACATTGATGGTGATATTGATGATATGACGGATAAGCAGATGGCTGCTCTCGGTCTCTTGAACACCATGATCACTGTCTTGTTGTCATTTGAGAGCTCGGCAGAGATTGTCTACAAGCTTGAGGAGTGTTATGCCCCAGTGGTTGAGTACGTCCTTGTCAATGACATGGAAGATTTCTTCCGTGAGGCAAGTGAGTTGATTGAGAACTCCACCTTCCTCGTCAGAAACATCTCTCCTGTCGCCTGGAAGATGTTTGGATTGATGTCCCAGGCCCTGTCGAGGGGTTTGGCTGTGTTGTACCTGGAGGATCTTATGCCTTCCTTGAACAACTACTTGGTGTACGGACATGAGACTATCAAGAGCACTCCAGAATATGCACAGGCTTTCCTCACGCTGTTCGAGAACATATTCTCCTCTGATGATTCCTCCAATGACGAGCACTGCCAAGGTGCCGAGATTGGTCAGAAGCTCATTCTTGCCCTCGGCCCATCCTCTGCTCCAGTTCTCGAGAAGATGTTGTCTGTTGTCATCAACACTCTTGTTAGTGCTGACGAGTTCAGCTCCTCCTTCTCCATCAACATGTCCAACGTGATCATTGCTGGACTTGTTTACCAGTCCAACATCACATTGACAACACTCAACAAGGGCAACTTCATTATGCCATTCTTCAACCTCTGGTTCTCCTACATCGCCAAGATGAAGAGAGTCTTTGACTTGAAGCTGTCCTGCCTCGGCTTGCTCAGTCTTGTCAACCTCTCGGTAGTGGAAATGAACGGATTGCAAGTCGCCACTCTTGTTCCTCAGATCGGTACAAACCTCGCCAAGATCATGGACATACTTCCTACGACCATGAGCAACTTGGAGAAGCGCAGAAAGGAATTTGAAGTTGCTGGTGGTGACGATGACGAAGGTGAAGGGTTCGAAGGTGATGGGTTCGAAGGTGCTGCTGAGTGGACTGACGACGAGGAAGACGGCGCAGAGCAGACGGACGATTACTTGGAGTTCCTGAACCAGGAGGCAGAGAAGCTGAAGCAGAGTGGGTTCTACGACAGCGAGGACGACATGGAGCTCCAGGAAGACCCTCTGGCCAACGACATCCTCGACGGTGTCAATGTGTTTGCCATGCTCCGCGATGTGGTGCTCCAGTGCCAGAGCTCGGACGCGGAGAAGTACCAGCTCGTGTTCGGTGCATTATCCTCGGATGACCAGACCGTCATCAAGGACGTTATCGACCTGATGGCCTAAAAATGCGTGTAAATACAGGTTTTAAAGTTGACAGTGTATGGCCGTAGTTAGTACGAGTGTGGCCCGGACCATCTCATCGCGGGCAAAATCTCGAAAATTTTCTTTACAAGCAGAGGGACATTAAGAGCGAATGAACGGAAACACACCGAGAACTCGACTCTTTACGCTTTAACACGCTCTTCAGCACACATCACAACAACCCACCGAAGATGAGCATTACACTGGGAAAGTTTGACGTCACGGGTACGTTCTATGCGTGCGTTGTGGAGAGACCAGGAAAGAGAGAGTTGCAGATCCATCCTCTGCAGAAGGAAGACGGGGCAATCACAATCTCCAGCACACTCCGCTCCTCATTCGAGCTTGACTCCTCCGCTCAGCTTGTATCCATCGAGTGGATCACTAAGGGAGACGTTGCCAATGGAAAGAGATCCTCAAGAAGGTCATCCTCGGGCACCTCAAACAACACTAAGACCCTCAGTTACGTCGCATGTGCCTACAAGAACGGAACAATCACCACATTCTCGCCCTTCCAAAAGGAAGCCGTGCAGGAAATCGAAACATCACTCAGCATACGCTCAGTCACAGCTGGCAGAGATAAGCTCTGGGTATCCACCGCCACAGAAGCTCTCGCGTACGACATCAACGACTCCACCAGCAAGCTCAGCGTCAAGTACCCAAAAGACTTGAAGAGCATCACACAAACACAGTTCACCACCATTGACAAAAAAGACTGTCTCATCACCATTGGTAACAAGATTGTTGTTCAGGAGTGCGCATCTGGAAAGATTTTGGGTTCCATTGCCATTGACGACACCATTGAGAACGCCGTATGCATTAACGGTGCCCTTTTCACATCAAAGCTCCAGCAGATCCGCGCATACTCTCTTCCACAGCTCAAACAGTTCCACTTGATCAACGCTAAGGGACCAGTCTCTGCTCTCTATCCTGTTGATGATACCAGTGCTGGTTCGGTCTTGTCTACTGGACAGGTGCAGATTTACAAGAATGTCTTTGAGAAAATCAAAGTGCTCACACTCCGTTCCAACAGCAAAGAGGTCAGATTCACCAGTGCATTCTTCAATGGACAGACAGCAGTGGTGTCTTGGTCGGACATTGAGCCAATGTTCCAGTCTGTGGACACCAACACCACTGAGAAGAGTATCAAGGTTGATGTGAGATACACAGAGAAGGAAACAACGAAAAAGACCAACAAGACACCTGAGAATATCACACAGGAAATCCAGCCTAAGGAGCAGTTTGTCGTGCGGGACGTTGAGCTTGCAGCTCTCATCGGAGTCAAGGCTGATAAAGCTATTGAGCTCCTCACAGTACTGGTTTCCAACCCAGCTGAGGCTAAGATCAAAGCTGCAGTTTCTCAACTGGATGATGACATTGCCGTTAAGACGTACAGAGTCCTTCAAGCACGTGTATCGGCTGACCCAACTGAATCTGCTACTTTGAACAATTGGCTTAAGTGGGTTGTCATCTCCCATGCTTCTGCCATCCAGAACATCAACAGTCTCAAGCCACTCAAGACTTCCATCAAGAACTCACTCAAGCAGCTCCCTGATCTTCTCGCACTTCAGGGAAGACTCGAGCTTCTCCAGTCTCAGCTCACACTGAGAAACCAGATTGCTAAGGAGGATGTCACCGAGGGTGTTGATGCTGCTGTCGCACAGGCTGAGGAGAGTATCGTCTACGTGAACGGTGAGAACGATGAAGCCGAGATTATTGATGTCTCAGATGACAGTGAAGATGATGATGAAGAGGAGGCCAATGAGGAGGACCAGGTCAATGGTCAGGAGTAATCTGTTTAGACGTTTACCCCCTATAAAAACACGCATTGCATCTCAGGGCTTCGTAACCTTTCCTAATTCAGTGAATTGGTCCGCGACACACAACACTAAAAAAAAGAAATCCTCATGTGCCAAAAAGTGAATCTTGTTCCCTGTGCCGTTCCTGCTCCTCTCTCGAACTTTGAAGACGTCCTGTCAAACATTCACTCACTCATAATGTCTGAACCTGAAAAGCTCTACTTCTCCTACAACTTTATCCACAAGCTCTGTAAGGAGCAGGCTGAGATCATCAAGGACTTCCATCCTGACATCATCATCTCCATCGGTGGTGGTGGTAACATCCCATCCAGAATCCTCAGAACATTCCTCAAGCAGAAGGGTCACAAGAACATTCCAATTCAGGTCATTGGTCTTTCCCTCTACGAATCCTTTGGAGGTGAAAATGATGAGTCTCAGATCGGAAAGGAGGTCAAGCGTACCCAGTGGTTGGACTTTGGTGCCCTCAATGAACACTTCGATTCCCTCATTGGCAAGAACGTCCTTATCGTCGACGAAGTTGATGACACCAGAACCACATTGCACTATGCTGTTTCTGAGTTGGAGAAGGACGTGAAGCTGCAGGCTGAGAAGCTCGGAAGAACGAGTGAGACCACCAAGTTCGGTATCTTTGTTCTCCACAACAAGGACAAGCCAAAGAAGGCTGAACTCCCAGCTGAGATCATTGAGGACCGTTACTACGCCGGAAGAACACTTCCAGATAAGTGGATCTGTTACCCATGGGATGCTGAAGACATTGAGGATCACACTCAGAGGGCTATCGCTCAGGGCTACAACTGATATCCTCCAATGATTGCACAAAATAGATCTTGATATACCTGACTTTATTTGCATTCGTCTCTGCCTCGTAGATCCTCCTCCGACACGTCGAGAAACCTCCGTGTATCTAGTTTGACTGCCTGCGATTAGCTCATGAGAGAACGCGTCAGCCGCGGCCCGCGGGTAGCTATCAGCTTGCTGTGGAGAGTGGAGAGCTGGGGGCTAACCATTAGTCCAGTGTCTTCAATTATGAATTAACAATATGGGCGTTGCAGGAGCTTACTAGAGTCATACTGGAGGGAAGCCATGAGTAGAAGAGTTGACACAGCTAGCTATGGATCTCAGGTATGCTAGGAGCGATCTGATGCCGCCATCGGGTTAAATAGATAAGCCAACTTCAAATGAGCATTACTACACTAATGAGCGTGTTAATGACTTTGAATTCGAACAATTAGAGTAATTGAGACCTCCTTATACTCATTATAGTGTTTATTTGTCATAAATAGGAGCTATAGCTGCAGCTCAAAGAATTTCCATGTAAGAACGCTCGAGTTGAGCTGAGAAATTGGCAACTTTTACTAGGATATCGAGCTCCATTCTGCGGCGCCGGCGCCCGGCCCATATTCAACAAAAAATCGACTCAAACTAAGATTTGATTAGTACTACAAAATACTAGGCTCCTCAATTAGTTTGATGACTCGAACAAAGCTCCCAAAGATGATCCATACGGACCACAATTGAATTATCAAGAGAGCTTAAAATTTGAGGTGTCCAGGTGTATGTCCGGGTGTGTGTCCGGATGTTTCAGGGGCCAGCGATGGCTTGAACACTACGTGAAACATAATGAGCATTTCAGAATCACAACAATTATATACTAAACCATCATTAAACTATGTACAAGCCTGAAACAACTGTCAAATCAACTGAGACCCAACCAAGAAACTAAAACCACACCTAAACTCCATGTAACAGCGCAAACATCTCGCATCACATCCCAAGATCAGAGGACATCCGATAGATCACGAGAGGAACCCGAGAACATCGAGTGAGCGACCTGCATAGCAAGTTCGTGCTCACTCAAACCGTCTCCGTTCAACACAATGTTACCCGAGGCAGACTTCTGACCCAGGAAGCCCGCACCAAGAGTATCCTGGAAAAGATTGTCGTCACTTACCTTGTTCGTGGCATCACTTGTGTCAGTCTTTGGAGAGACATCATCAGAGAAAGAGTCACCAGTACGGAAACTTTCAAAGGTAAATGAGGGACGAGCTTCTTCAATGATATGGTTGTAGTCCTCAAATGTACCTGCAAATGTACTGAGATTGTCATAGAACGGCTCACCGAAGTTCTCAAACTTGTTGAAGTCTGGGACAAGATAGTCGAACTTGGACTGGTTGGAGCTGTCAACAAGTTGCTGGAAGATTTCTGATGCCTGAGGGTTAACATCTGCGGCATTGAATGTAGCCTCTGATGCCGTCTTCACACTCGTACTCAAAGGACTTGTGCTGGAAGAGTTCTGATCCTGCATGAAGTCGTGGAGCTCCTCAAGCTTACCCGGATACTGCGAAGCGATGTAGTCCTCCAGGGTCTTGTTGATGAACACCAATCTCCAACATGTAAAGTATCTGTTGGACAGCTTTGAGCAAGACTCAATGAACTCATGCAAACGGATAAAAACTTGGTCTGAGACTGGCATGGTATCACTGTATGCCATCATCCAGGAAGACAACCCAATCGAGTCTGCAAAGGTAAACCCATCAACGATTCTCTTCAAGTTGAACATGCCCGACATATCACGGAAGCACAGTGAAGCAATATGTTGTAGACATCTCTTGGAGATCTCAAACACAGAAGCAGAGAGGAAGATCTCGCAGTTCAACCCCTTGAGGACGTATTGAGGATCCAAGGCGTACTGGTGGGCAAATCTGAACAGGATGAAACATGATTCAGCAGCCTTTGTGGTGAACTTCTGCTGTGAAAAGATCTCTGAGCTGTCACAGGTCAACATCAAAATATAGTGATACACCGAGTAGATGTTGTACAGATTCAACTTCAGCGCCAGATCTCTGACTTTTGACGTCTTTGTCAAGAAAGTTTCTGATGGAGAGCACTGAGAAGTCAAATCATCCATCGAAGGATATCTCAACAGCAGGTACTCCACATCTCTCAATGATTTCTCAATATCAGATCTCTTTGGGTGCTCATTGATCTTTTGTGAGTTTCTCACCAGTGTTCTCATCAACAACGTAACATCGTTCAACTTGATCAACGACTCAATACAACTCTTCTCCATAGCCGAATCACTCGAGTTTGGTATTGGAAGCTGAGTATCGTACTCATCGTCAATCAATAGCGGACAACCAAATTGCAAAGCCTGTGTTGCGTCCATGTACATCAGCTGGATCCAAATCTTTCTCCAGATGTTGGCGGTGGCGTTGTCCTTGACAACACTGAATCTTGATGGATCACGATGTAAACCGTGCATTCTGGCCATCTGAATGACAAGAGCAAGGAAAAAAGTAGAGTCTGTACTTTCATCACCATCTTCTGGGGCGTAGAATCTGTAGAGTCTCAGCAAGAGGAGTGCCTGGATGTGTTTCAGAGTTGACTTTCTCATGGCAGAGGCGTTGGCAATGCAAGCCTTTGCAAACTCAATGTAACTCGGTGGGATCTGGACGTTGGATTCAATGATTGTCTTGATGACGTGGTTCTGAGTTTCGTAGCTTCTCTTGATTGGAAGTGTCAAGAAGGCAAGTCTCAAGACACATAGCATAGTGGCCACAGTGACCAGCTGTGAGACCGACGAGATCACAAGAACGGCCTTACCAGAAGGTGAGTCGGAGACAACGGACTCAATGTTCTTTCTGAAAGCGTGCTCATCCAAAAAGGGCAAGAAGGCGTATGCCTCAGCGAAGAAGTGATCCACGAGGGCGAAAAGGATGGCCTTGTCTGGAAGGATCTCGTTGACCTGTGCAACCAGACCCTCGTGGTTCTTGGTCAAGTCAGATTCAAAGATACTCCCCACTGAGTGTGGAGCAAGACTTCCACAAGCGTTATCACCCAGAGGTAGGATTCCCTGGTCGTATAAGAAGAACTTCTCCAAATTGATCCCCCAACTCTGAGCGTTCAAGTAGGGCTTGAATGCGTTGCTGAGCACAGGGTCTTGCGATACCACAGCTATGTAACTCGTGCTTCCGTAGTGGGACATCTTGTTCTCCTTAAGCATGAGCAGGTCAAAGCTCTTGGTAAGCTGGAGCACTGGGTCATTACCCGAGTCATCTGGGAGGATGAGCCCTGTGTTCTTCTCCGAGCTGGAATCGGCCCTTCTGTTCAAAAGGTTCTTCAGTTCGTTGTTCTGGTGCTGCAATTGGAACACTTGCTCTTTCAACTTCTGCACCTCATTGTCGGAGGCCCACGGTTGCTCTTCAAAGTGGCAGAGATGTGTGGTTTTGTTTTTGACACATGAAAGACAGTGAGGTCTCTGCTTATCACACTTGATCTTTCGGCGACGACAGACGGTGCAGACGGTGGGGACTCTGAAGCGAGTCTTCTTTGACTTCAGGTCCAATTCGTAGGCGTCCATCGTTGGTGGCGTTGCGAAGTGCTGGTCTGGGGCTGTGCTGTGGTGAGCGATGGGTGGCGTGCAGAGGGTGGCAATTGACGGGGCTATAAATTGGAGTGTGTGTGCGCGACTGAAGAAGTTTTAGGTGCAGTGGGTTGCCTTGCTGGTGTCTTCTGTGGGGGAAAGGGCGATGATGCGGCGCGTGGTGGTTGGCAGGAGGGTTATGGGAGCCAGAGGGAGGAAAGACGGGGAGAATGGAGAGGGAGAAGAGGAAGAACGAGGAATAGAAACAAGAAGTTGAAGATCTGAGCAGTGCAGGGCAGAACGGCGGTAACAAGTGTTTCTGCCCCCTGCGATAGGTGCCCTTGAACACCGCTTCGAGCAAGTTACAGTGATTAAAGGCGCACTGTAGAACACGGACTCACGGGTTTAAAGGCGTTAAGCGTCAAAATCGGGATTATACGCCGCTTTACGCGAAACGAGCAGGATCGCGGAAAATGCTGCTGACGTAATATAAGTCACGTGATCCCAGACGGCCGAACCCGTTATTGCGTCACGGGATAACACAATAGGGTACAAAACACACCCCAGCTGACACCCACGCGAGAGCAGCCGGCTTGAACACAGTCATACATCATTCCCAAGATGGCAATGCGATCGAGAGACCTCACGCTGGAGCTAGATTCCAAGCGTATCACCATCGAGACATGGAGCTCTGATCCAGCAACGTACACGGTGGCCAACAAGATCATCCGCACGACCCTTGAGAACACGATCCAGGACATCAAAGAGTCCATCAGCGAGAGATCCTACGCAGAGGGAGGCAATCTCAACCCACTGGCACTCAAGTTGAGCTACAGATACGGCGAACTGAGAAACTCGGACCCACTGACTTCTGTGTTTGAGAACGAGCTGGACTCACTCGACACCGCAAGACCCATCAGACTCAGGGTGGAATTCGACTACTCGAAGCTCCTGGTAAAACCAGTCAAGCCATGTTTGCTCAACATCAAGATCCGCACGAGCAGTGGAAGAGAAGTGAGATTGAGCGAGAGTTTGCATACTACTATCGACTCGTTGAAGTACACCCTTGTCGATGACCTCCATTTGACAACAGGGCTTGCTGAGATCACCCGTTTGGAGTTCAACGGTGGCATTGACGTTTCCCAGAACGGATCCGCTACTATCGGTGACATCTTGGAGTTGGACACAGTTCCCTTTGGAGACTTGACTTTCTTTGTGACATTGGCATCCGACAGCAGAATCAAGTTGATTTCACCCACAGAACGCATCCTGAGAACGTCCGAGATGAGCGTCAACCTCGACACGACCATTTTCACCGTCAAGAAGTACATCTTAGACCAATACTCTGGAGTGAACTCGAATATGACCACTGATGACGTCAAGGTGATCTTCTTTGGTGCCATCCTCGCAAATGACACCCGTATTCGCAACCTCACATCTCCATCCACAGCAGCATCGTCATTGACACTCCACTTCATGCTCAACGAACTTGACGAAGCCGGTCACTCTAAGGGATTCTGGAATGATTTGAAGAGTGGCAAGCTGTTTGAGTTCTACCCAAAGGAACCAAACCTCTACTTCACCACGGAGTCACAGAGAATCGAGAGACTGAGAAGACAGTTCAAAAACAACGGCACAGCTGAAGAACCTACAACAAGAGACAGAGCTCAAGGAGTGTTTGTGAAGGAGTATGAAGCCCATCCATTAAGAAGACAGGCGGTTGATGCAGAGTCCCCTGCCTCTGAAGATGTTGTTGATGATAATGAGGATATCCAGCCGATTGAAGCTTCAGCACCTGAGGCTCAATCCGAGGAGACTGTGCAACCAGAAGAAGAACCAGCTCGAGAAGAAGCTGTACCAGACATGCTTCCACCATCAGACGAGTGGCCAGAAGAGGCCAACACCGCTCTACTTTCCCACGCAGACCGTCGCACGTTGGAGGAGTTCATGAGAAACAACAGACTGCCAGAAGGATCTTCCAGAACCGGTACTTCCTATGATGTGATCGAGCAGGATGGTCAAGAATACCTTGTTGACCAAACGGAGAGCAATACTACATTTTACAGAGTGACTGTCCAGACCGCACATGGCCCACATCAAGTCATCCTTTCCTCATCGCAATGCGTCATCAATGATACAATCCCAAACAAACCATACCTCATGGTTACAAATACTGGGTATGCCAAACTCAGACAACTTGGAATCGATATTGAAGAACCCGAAGTCCAAAGAGATGTACAGCCCATAATTGTTCCTCCACCTCTACCACAGGACAACAATCCCGAAGCACAGGTCCCTGCACAAGCCAACAGAGTTGATAGATTTGGGCAGCAAGTTGCTGTCGGTCTTGAAGGGATTTGGATCATCATCCAATATCTGATTTTGTACACTCTCTTCATTGCCCCTTCGTTGACAGGCGTGATCCATCATCTCTGCACTGTGGCACTCGTGGTCCATGGCCTTTACGTGTCTGGCGCACTCCCTGCGATCAACAGATTCGTCACAGAGAACATTGGAATCAATGTGAATGCTGTGCTTGCTCTGGATTTGACCTTTGTTCAGGGTGGTATGAGAGGGGCGTTCAAGGCCTTGTTGAGATTTGGAACACACACAGAAGGCGTGAGCATCCCTGAGAGAGTACTGAGATCGCTCCTTCTCGACGCCACGCTTGCCTTCACCAGCATGCTTCCATCACTTCACAGAATGTTCGAGGTGCTGATGGTTGAGATCAAAAGGGAAGACGAAGCTGCCGAGAACCAGGACCAGCAGGACGATGGCCCGGCCACGCTTGAAGGCTTGAGACAGGAGGATGAGCCTCTGTTGCCGGACGAGCTCATTTTGGACAACGGTCAAATGGCCACCGGAGCAAACGCCCACTTTGATGATTAGACCCTCCAACACTGACGATTCACGAGTATACAAGTCTCTGTAGGCGCCTTAGTTGTTCGGGATTGGTCCAAGTCTGGTGGTAATGTGTGCCCTTACCATTTCAGAAGAGCCAAAGATCACCGAGAGCCACCGGAACCGTCAAATGTGCAACGTCGCGAGTTATATCCTACTACAACCTCCAGCAACAACGGTCACGGGAACTGCTTCAAAACAGCTCACTTCCAGTACTCGCTCCTTGTTCTCTGTAAAGCAACCGTCACCCAAATCCAACAACTACCAGCGCACAATGGCCAGTCTACTGCTCACCGCGGGCAAGTTCCTGATAAAGAGAGCCATCAGTGACGAAGATGACACTCCAGACATCACAATCCCAGACGACGACGACCTCGAGGGATCAAATCCAGTCACCGAAGAGATCTTCTCCTCATGGGCTCTTTTCATCCTTTTGTTGCTCCTGATCATGGCCCTTTGGTCCTCATACTACCTGCAGCAACGAAGAATCCAGGCCATCCACGAAACAGTGCTATCCATCTTCTACGGTATGATCGTTGGTCTGGTCATCAGAATCTCACCGGGTCACTACATCCAGGATACAGTGACATTCAATTCGTCCTATTTCTTCAACGTGCTCTTGCCTCCAATCATTTTGAACAGTGGATACGAACTACATCAAGCGAATTTCTTCAGGAACATTGGAACTATTCTGCTCTTTGCCATTCCAGGTACGTTCATCAGCGCTTGTGTCCTTGGTGCTATTTTGTACATCTGGACATCCCTTGGTCTTGAAAGTATCCAGATTTCTTTCGTTGATGCCCTTTCCGTTGGTGCAACTCTCTCCGCTACTGACCCAATCACCATTTTGTCCATCTTCAACGCTTACAAGGTTGATCCAAAGCTTTACACCATCATTTTTGGCGAATCTCTTCTCAATGATGCCATCTCTATTGTCATGTTTGAGACTTGTCAGCAGTTCCACGACAGAGAAGCCCACATTGGCTCGTTCTTTGAGGGTGTTGGCCTCTTCTTGATGACGTTCACCATCTCTCTTCTCATTGGTGTTGCCATTGGTATCATTATCGCTTTGATCTTGAAGCACACTCACATCAGAAGATACCCACAAATTGAGAGCTGTATCGTACTGCTCATTGCGTACGAGTCCTACTTCTTCTCCAATGGTTGTCACATGTCCGGTATCGTCTCGTTGCTCTTCTGCGGTATCACCCTCAAGCACTACGCGCACTACAACATGTCGAGAAGGACGCAGATTTCCACAAAGTACATCTTCCAGCTTCTTGCCAGACTTTCTGAGAACTTCATCTTCGTTTACCTTGGTCTCGCTCTCTTCACAGAAGTCGAGCTTGTCTACAAGCCAATGCTTATTATCGTCACCACCATCTCCATCTGTCTCGCACGTTGGGCTGCTGTCTTCCCACTCTCCAGACTCGTCAACTGGGTCAACAGACGCAAGTCGAGAAACCAGAGTGCCCCTGATGAAATCCCATACCAGTACCAGATGATGATTTTCTGGGCCGGTTTGAGAGGTGCTGTCGGTGTTGCTCTTGCTATGGGTATCCAGGGTGAAGCCAAGTCCACCTTGCTGGCCACTGTGCTCGTTGTTGTTGTTCTCACGGTCATCATCTTTGGTGGTACCACTGCTGGTATGCTCGAGGTGTTGAACATCAAGACTGGCTGTGTCATGGAGGACGAGTCCGATGACGAGTTTGATATCGAGGCGCCAAAGGCTACGACGACGAATAGCATCCTTTCCGGAAGAAGAGCATACTCTGATGCTGCTCCAAGATCACGCGCAAGTCCAAACATTGATCAACAACAACATGAGCTTCTCAGAGACGATGATGTTACTGACTTGGACGACATCCCACCACTCGTGGCGAGTACTGGTGCTGGCTCGGGTATCGTCAACACTGTCAATGACATTCTCCAGATTGATGATAGAGTCAAGTGGTTCCAGAACTTTGACGACAAGGTCCTCAAACCAGTGCTGCTTGATTCGGATCCATCATCTTCTACGAGAAACAGTAAGGACGGTGGAAGCAGTGCATAAATTAGGTGATACGCTAGAACATTACACATATCTTCGCTTTTGAATAAACTTGTACTCCTTAAGCAGAACCTTCGTTGATAGCCGTCTCCAGTGTCCAGTTAACCAAACGGTAGACCTCTGGTGCGAGAACCACCTCCTTCAACACACTGCTGTACTGCACAGTCACCTCAAAGAAGGCATTCATAGAGAGTTCATGAAGCATTGCGATCAAATTGTCTTCATCGGCATCCACAAGGTGGGCTGGTGGGTTTTGAACAAACTTTCCGCAAGCGGACACGGATTTCTCCAGAATCTCCAAGATATCAGCAATAGTGGACGAGACAGTTCCCTTCTTGTCTTCTTTGTATGCATGTGTTCCAAGGAGTGAAACGGCAATGATGGCATTGCCAACAATTACTGGAGATGGACAGAGATACTCTGCCTCACGAGCCGTGGTGTGTCTGAATGGCATACCGAATCCAGAGGTAATGAAATTGTGGTAGTGATTCTGTGCAGCTGCCACAGCCTCCTTGAGATTGGACACCACGAGTGGGATGATGTTTGTGTCGAGGAAAGTTGGATCCGTGAGTGGTACAACTGGTGTGTGCTTGAACAGGTCATCTTCTCTGCGGTCAGCGTCGGTGGAGTAGTACTCACGGCCAAATATGTGCTGTTCCTTACTCTCCGGGGTCGGTACCACTGGCTT
This sequence comes from Petasospora veronae, assembly GCA_030563065.1. Taxonomy (NCBI): domain Eukaryota; kingdom Fungi; phylum Ascomycota; class Saccharomycetes; order Phaffomycetales; family Wickerhamomycetaceae; genus Petasospora; species Petasospora veronae. The sequence continues at coordinate 132,249 of JAKUBA010000009.1, read as the reverse complement.
TACAGGCTCCGATTCTGTGATTGAACGAAGGATGTTGGCGTTGTTTGTTTTGATTACCTTCTCACACTCAACAAGGATGTCACCCCAAATGAACTCTCTTCTGTTGTTTCTGTTGTAGATGGTCATTCTGCGCTCACTGTCGTCGATCTTGGCAATATATGCAAGTTCTTGGAATGCAGTGAGCTTGGTGAAGAGCTTCTCTGACTTGAGACCGGTGAGAAGAGTACCGAGTGGGTCTGTCGACAACTCGGACAAGGTGTGGCCACGGTGAAGACATCCAATCGACATGTATGCGTTGAAAGACGTGTTGACCAACTCCCAACTGGCAAAGAGCAAAAACACAGAGAACAAGAGCTTGAAGAGGAATCCAAGAGAGACTCCAAATGGTGGGTAGTTCTGGTTGAGAGAGTAGAACAAACCCGACGTTGCGAACACGACATCGTAAAGAGAGTAACGAACAAAGAGGTACACGAATGGCGCACCAGTGATGGCAATAATACTGAAAACGATCGAGTTCGAGATGATCTTTGGAATCTTACCAATGATGGCTTGCTTTGGGTGTGCATGGAAGTTGCCGTATGTGAAGACCAGTCTGTCTCTGTCAAAGACGGAGTGCTGAATGGAGTAGAGCAAGGCAACGAATAACGAAAAGTAGTAGTAGAACACAAACTTGTCGTTCAATGGTGGATACTGATGCTTCTTTGCTGTGGCCTGAATGCTGAGACCAAACTGTGAGTGAAGCAGACTGAAGTAGATCAACGATGATGCTGAGTAGAGGATGAAGGTGAGAATAAACTTCTTGTTGAGCAACTGTCCTATCACTTGACTTGATAACGTCTTGTATCCCAAGAAATCAACATGGAGGTTGTTCTTCCTTAGACAAGCCAATAAGAAGAATCCAACAGCGTGTGGGAATGCCCAGACTGGAAGAAGTGTCGTCCACCATGATTTGTCTGACCGTAGTGACGTTATGAGTGTCAGGACCCATGCTGTGATCCCAAGGAAACGTGCGAGTTTTGCGAAACGGGTGGAGCAGATGTCACCAAATATAGAGTGATAGTGATATGCTGCATTCGCTGTGGCGGATGGCCTAGTTGTGTAGGAAGCCATTGTGATGTGAGTGGGTGGTGCTTGTAGAGAGATGAGAAATGAACGTTTCAATCCCACTTGTGTGAATGATCAGGTCAATTGAGGCGTGAAGAGTCCGTTTGAAGGAGATGAGAGTAGGAGCAGATAAGCAGTACCAAAATCAACTAACAAACCACCAATTGCCACCGGAATGCTCGATTTCTTCTGGATTTGCTGTCAATTCGTCTGTTTGTTTACACTTCAAAGCTTCAAATTTTTTGGCGTTGGATGAATCTCGGACAATTCGCGAAAATGGTATGCGCCACAGATCGAGCTCGGAACCCTCCTCTAGTGAAAAATTGGCTGGACGTTGAACATCAAGTTGCGAGAGTTGTACTGGAACATCACACACAACCAGACATGTTTGCCAGAAGATCCACACTCTCACTTGTACAAAGGGCCCTGTACTCCACTAAGTCCATCCCACAACCCACCAAGGAGATCCCAGACGTCAAGGTCTTCCTCACAAAGATCGGCCGCAAGTCCATAGAGCACGAGGACAAGTTCCCTGAATGGAAGGACCTCTTTGAGGCCGATGGCCATGCTTTGAAGGAGAAGGGAATCGAGGTGAGCTCCAGAAGATACATTCTCAAGCAGGCTGAGAAGTTCAGACTGGGTGAGACGCTCAAGGAGCACAAGCAAGGAAAGAAGTCGTTCTATGGTGGTGAAAGAACAAGAAACGAGAGAGTCGCAAAGTTGGAGGCTGACAAGCGTGCTGAGAGATATGCTCACGAGGATGCTAACGCTTAAGCGGCAGAAGACTGGAATGCCTTGTATATATTCTTTAATGTCACTGATGATTGAAACTCTGAGCGTATAATGACGCGGACCCTTACCTACGCACTTTCGCAACATCTGTTTATGTACAATTCAATAAATAGGAGTGGCCAACTCAGAGGTCTATGATCTCTCCAGAGTACTTCTCATACTCCGTTTTCAACCACTGTGCTTCCTCCTTCATCTCCTCTGCCGTTCTCGCAAATCTCTCAGAGTCTGGCTTGACCGTATAGCTCTGCGCCTTCTTAAGCCCCTTTCTCAAATAGAAGTCTTTCAAGCTCTCTTCGATGTCATACTCTTCCGCATCCATCTTTTCATAAATCTTGTCACCCATGTTGTTCTCCTTGTGTCTTGGGATGACATGCGTGTGAAGATGTGGAATGGACTGACCTGCCTCCGGGCCATCCTGAATGGCGATATTCAGGGAGTCGGCGTGATAGATGTGCTCAATGAACTTGTTCACTTTCTGGATGGACCTGAAATAGTCGATGTTTTCCTCATCTGTTAGTTCCTTGAGACGCTCAACGTGTCTGAGGGGCACTATGAGGACCTGATGTGTGTTAATGATGTGCGGTATGGGGAGTGGGAGGAGGTACTCACATGGCCAGGAACGATTGGTTTGAGGTTCACCAATGCGTATGTGTACTTAGATTTCTGATCGGTGTTAGTGGGACATATGCACATATATGGCTGTCATTGGTCAACTTACATAGAAAACCTGGCATGTGTTAGCTATTTTATCAAAATCATGAGGATGGGGGTGGGGACGTGGGACGTACCTGATCGTTTACCACAAACTTGGAAAACTTAATCACTTGTTGCGCCATTCTGTTCATCACCAGGATATTCTCAGTTCATTCAATGGATCCAGTGATGCACTCTTCAGAGTTCAGTCTTCTGCGAATATTTTGCATCCGCCTGTTGAAGTTGACAGACCACCGATCCGATTCTGCAGTGGTTCGGCGTCTCGAGGTGTAGGTATAGGACAAGATCGCGAAACACATCAAAACTCCCAAATGGGGAAATACACCCTCTTGAGATGAATTAGCGGACCACCCGAAAGGGAAAATCTGGCGTATCAGAGATCAGAACGCGGTCGCCCCTATCGACCCTGCGGGTTCTTCACCCCGATTTGCCGCTAAAGCTACGAATGGTATAGACAAAATTTTACCATTCATTGAAGATTTAAACAGGAGATGTACCGGTAAGCACCATCAAGGTGCAGACAAAGATATTGTAGAAGTATAGTATCAGGGGGCCCACCCCCATTTTGTCTCTCTATATGATCACGGGAAAGGGAACAAACAGGAGGGATGCTTAAGCGTTGGCCTTGCCGAAGTACTCCTTGGAAGCGTCAACCTCTGGCTTGATGGTCAAAGCACCTGGAGTCCAGTTACATGGCAAAACCTCACCGTGCTCCTCGGTCCACTGGAAGGCCTCGAGCAATCTGTAGGTCTCCTCAACGTTTCTGCCAACTGGCAAGTCGTTGATGGTGGACTGTCTGACGTTACCCTTTGGGTCAATGATGAAGATACCTCTGAGAGAGATACCCTCCTCCTCAATCAAGACACCGTAGTCTCTGGACAAGGAGTGGTTGGTGTCGGCAAGGAGTGGGATGTCGACTGGGCCGAGACCACCGTCCTTTCTGGCAATGTTGGTCCAGGCGAGCAAGGAGTACTCGGAGTCAGTGGAGGCGAACAAGACCTGGGCACCCTTCTCAGAGAACTTCTTAGCGGCCTCAGAGTAGGCAATGATCTCAGTTGGGCAGACAAATGTGAAGGCCAATGGGATGAAGGCGAGGACGACCCACTTACCCTGGGAAAGGTAGGTGTCGAGGGAGACCTCCTCGAACAAACCGTCAACGACGGCAGTCTTGGTGAACTTTGGAGCTGGCTTCTGGACCTGGGCGACCATTGTGTATATGTGTATAATTGGTAAGTTGGTTGAACTTGGAGAGGAAGAAGAGGGAAAGAAGGCGGAAAGAAATCTGAAGATCAAGGGGGGCGAAAACTGTGGCTTTTATACGCGTGGGCCTTTGACCGCGAACGCGTCTGATTAGGCTTCTTTGGGTGGCCGGTGGTGGTCTGGACAATCAGGCGCTGACAAAAGTTGGGCTCGAGCGAACCGCGGGTTTTGAGCCGGGCTGGGGTTGCGGGCTCTAACTTCTGGGGGTGTTGTTGGTTGTTCTGTGTGTTTGGCTAGAGAGATCAATGCAAGGAGATTAATCCAGCCATGCCACTTCCAGTATATCTAAACGATCTCCAGATCTCCAGAGGGGAGAGGGGTTGGTGGTCAGTCCGCCCGCTTCCCCTCTTGGACTGGAGTCGCGGTCCATCTGGGCCCTGGGCCTAGGGGCGGAAGCTGAATAAGCGAAAGACCCCTACAAACGTATGATCTAGGGCACCTCACACCAGGCGGATTAATAAGGCCATAACTAGTGCATATACCAATTCATGAGTCATGACACCTTCAAATCGTAATACTTCGTCCAATGCTTCGTGTCCAGGCCTCTGATAGCTTATTTTGATGTTGCTGGGTGAGCTGCATTTGGCCCAGGGGCCAGGGTAAGGAGTTGAATGAGATTGAAAATACTCAGGTCGAAGAGTAAAGGTACCATACAGAGAGATTAGTCAACAATGGCTTGGACGCGTACGTTCTCATAGTATCGAGACAACACAAGATCATAGACAACGACTACCAGCCAGCATGCATCCTGCATCAGTGGGCGCGGAGGGGTTCAAGAGAAGACATGACACAGGAAAGGCTACAAGAAGGGTGTATCGACGCAGACAAAAACGCCAGACCAGACAACATCTCTCTGATTTGTAGCATATATGTTCTCGAGCAACCTAGACTATTTACCGATTAGATGTACTGAGGTCTAAAGACCCTGATCTATGCCAGCTTGGGGAGAGCGAGCACATGCCAATACTATATACCGGCGCGGGGTCATGAGATATGATCTAGAGCCTGGATCCTCTATAATGGGTCCAGACTGTGTTTTATTCCCTCTACTCCCTTACTTGAGTTTGTGGACTGTGTAGTGTTGTTCTGGCAAGTCGACCGGGAAGCGAAGCCCGTCTTTGTGTACACCTGGGACCTCCCACTTTCACGCAGAAGTACCATTACTACAGCCAGTGAACATTTCTGGAGACTCTTATGGTACACAATGCAAGATGCTCTGAACCATAACCACAGACTTTGCAGCGTCTATCCCATTCATGGTTCCCGGCTATGCTCATTTCCGCCGACATCCACATTAGTGAGTGAGTGAGTGAGTGAGAGGGAGAGAAAGTCAGTCCATGTCGTGGCCGAAGAGTGCCTACCGCTGTGTCTTTGCACGGTGGGTGGTGGTGCATCTCGCTTCTTCGTGTGATCTGGCTCTCCCCCAGACCCATGGATGCACTATCAGACTATGATCGGGGCTCTCAGTGAGGTACCGCATCAAGGTGAACTGTGCAGTCTGCCCAAAGTTCAGTAAATAGTAAAAGAGAACTGCAGACTATTTGCGAGAGAAACCACCATTGTAGATGCTTGAAAGTCTTAGATCTACTGCGGAGTCTTCGAGTGGCACCAGGTGAGTAACTCAACACCAACCGTCACCCTAGAGGCCTCCCATAAGCATGCATGCGCTCATGCCCCTGCTTTTTGGATGCAGATATTCATAACTGATCAGCTAACTTCCCAACGCTACCTGCACAATATTTGTGCTCCTAAAAGTGCATGCCTGGATGTCTCGACCAGCCCGGGAGCTACTTCAAATTCAACGTCTTCGGTCTGAAATCACTAGCTAGAGTACCACCTGCATTGTCTTTGTTAGTGGCTATCAGAGTGACATTAACGTGTACGTCAACCCTGTGAAGCAAATGTGAGTCATCCTAAGCAGAGTTTGAGCGTTGTAACTATGGGAGTTGTGACAGCAACAGGAGTGTCAATTTGTATGCAAGAGGTAGTGGTGGAAACCCATAGGTTTTGGGCATCCCCACGTTGACAGCATGTTCTGATCTAGTTCCGGACTCAACGTTACGCTGACGCTGATAGCCGGCGTATATGTCAGCACAACGGATATTCAACCGAAGCCCACATGCTAGCTACAGGCTACGGTGCCAGGCTGAGGGGCAAAGGAGAACAGGATGATGAAAGAATGCAGTCCGATTGCATGGACATCATACAACCAGAACAACCTAGAAGGGAAAACAACTCTGGAAAGCCACGTCTCTAGCACTCTCACGTGGACCCTGCAACATACACCGAGAACTCTAGATCTGGGAGGGCCACCAGCCAGCAGGGGCCCGGTTCCAGGGGCTACAGAAATGTCTATACAACCTCTCGGCAAACTATGGAAGAGAATAAGGGCCTTATGGACACCATCAGATGATTTTTATCGTCTCATCTGAGCCTTTTTGCATAATCTTAGGCCAACCGTTGTCATTGATGGGCAACTTCGCCTGAAGCCAGCGCCGCTGTTGGCAGATCTCATGGGCTCCCCAACAAATTACGCAGGAAGAGCAAGCGGAGCCAGATCAGTCTGGTGACGGACGGATGCTTTATATAACGAGTTTAGTGAAATGCTCCAGGTATTCAGAGTAATAGGACTGAAAACCTCCAACCACGGATCTCTATTGCAGACCCGCAAATCTATGCTGAATTGAGCTTCCCCACACTCTTGGCCAATGCTGACGCGCGCTTGAAAGCTTACCCCACGAGCCTCGAGTTCCCGAAAATTCAACGTGTCTCGAGCGGTGGCTTTTCCCCGACAACTTCAAAGGGCTCAATAATCTGTGCCTTTATGGACGAGATCTGAGATCTCAGCGGCTGAGTGAGGTCTATCAGTACCAGATCCAAAAGAGTGTACTTTATAGCGCACACGTTTAGGCCGAGCACAGCAAACCACACCAGCAACAATTACTACGCACAGACACTCTGGACGTACAATTCACCCCTCACTTGCTCTTCTGGCAGTGACTGTGACGCACTAAACGCAATTTCAAGCGCCGTCGCCGTGACTTTGTGCGGTCGGGGTTCCATGCACACCGGAAAATTACTTCCTTGGTCCTTCTATCGAGTCACGAGAGGGTGAGACCCCTTCTCACTATAAATACCCGGGATGCCCCGCTATTTCCACCCAAGACCCTGATCATGTAACTTGTAACTAGTTCTCACCGTTCAACAACTCCCCACGATGTACTCCAAGACCTTGCTCCTCGCCCTCGCTACCTACGTCGCTGCTCAGACCGCTGCTGAACAGGCCACTCTCGGTGCCATCATTTCTGACATCAACAACAACTTGAATGACTATCTCACCGAGATCTCCAACGGTAACTCTCCTCCTGCTGAGGTCTTGGCTTTGTACCAGCAGGTCCAGACATACACTGACGATTCCTACACCACTTTGTTCTCCGAAGTCAACTTGGCCGAGGTCTCATCCTACGTGACTGGTTTGCCATGGTACTCCACCCGTCTTGCCGAAGAGATCTCCTCTGCTGTTGCCGCTGTCGGCGATTCCTCAGGTGCTTCTTCCGCTTCTTCAGCTATCTCCTCTGCTGTTTCATCCGCTTCTTCAGCAATTGAGTCCTCCTCCTCTTCTGCTGCCGCCTCTTCCTCTGCTTCCTCTTCTGCTTCAGAGGCCTCCTCCTCGGCCTCAAAGGTCTCTTCTTCAGCTTCTAAGGCCGCTTCTTCAGCTGCTTCTTCCCTTGCCTCCTCCGTCTCTGAGGCTGCTTCCTCAATCTCATCCGCTGCTTCATCTGCCGATGCATCTTCCACTGCTGCCTCTTCGTCTGCTGCTGGTGCCGCTGCTGGTTATGCCATCCCATTGGCCTTCGCTTTGGCTCCACTCGCTTTGCTTTGAGCGGCTCAAACAAAACACTGTATCTTTATATTTAGTACTCATTACGACACAACAGTGATCCAAATTGCTAGTAGAAAGAAACGCGTCACTGTTAGGAGTTAGGACTGGCCGCGACGTACCTGTCACGGGGTCGATCGCGCGCCATCACAGCCCCGGCTTTACGGTCCACAATGATGATCCATTGAGCGTTACACAAGGGTAGACGATAAGACCCAAACTCAAAGAGTTTCCCAGCCTGGATAGAGTCGAGACACCGATTGTAGCAGACTCAAAACCGACGTACTGATGTACCGATGTACCCGTGTCCTTGCTGCAGGGGCTATGCAGGCTGTGCTCATTCTTCAGCTCAGGGGGCTATGCTCACTGATCTAATTTTGACTAGGCCACTAGGCCCATGGGCCATGGCGTGTTCGAGACACCAAACAAGTGACCGAATTAGTACACAAAGCTTCGCCAGTAGGCTATGTTCACAATGGATTGTCTAAATTTGGCACACATGAATGATCTATACATGTGAATCTTAAAGTGTGCCGATCGCTTGCTGATGACTTGGCAATCACACCGTGCAACCTATATTAAGACCCACATCCCACATTTGTACTTTCATCACTCATGGATTCACTTTTGAAAACCACATCCAATCCCCAATCATCACACTTTACTAATGAACTCCAAGACATTGATCCTCGCTCTCGCCTCATACGTTGCTGCCCAGAACATCGCAGACGTGATTGACAGCTTGACCAGCGCCATCGCTTCTGCTGGTGTCGCTGTAGGTTCAGACGTTGTATCCAGGGCCTCTACTTTTGCTGCCCCTATTACGAGTGGAGCTGACGCAGTGGCATCTTCCATTCGCTCTGAGGTGACTTCGAGAGCCTCTACATTTGCTGCTTCGGTTACCAGTGAAGCTGTTGGGATCGCCTCATCTGCTCGCTCCGAGGCCTCACAACAAATCTCCTCAGTGAATCCTCTCACATCTCTCGCCACTTCTACAACGTCTATTGCATCCTCCATCTCTGCTGGCGCTTCATCCATATCTGCTGCTGCCTCATCCGCCGCCGCTTCCTCTTCCTCGGCCGGTGCTGCTGCTGGTTACGCCATCCCGTTGGCTTTTGTCTTGGCCCCACTCGCCTTGCTATAAGTTCATAAGTATTAAGCAGTAGACAAATAAAGACACATTCAGATCACTGGAAGACATAGTCGACACTGGAAAGCTCATATCAGAACCCCTCGCCTCCCTTGCCTCATCCTTTGCTTCAAAGCCCGCGCTTGCGCACCACCAAAAAACTTGCCTTCATCACCTTGAGCCGTGAACCATCAACACATCAACGTCAACGACAGACACACAAAACAGCCATGTCCACTACACCCAAACTCCCTAAAGTGCCCGGAACTATCACCAAACACGCCCCACTGCACCGCTTCAAGCACAGTGACCTTGATACCACGATCAACATCCACAACAGCACGCCCTTCATTTCCGCTGTCAAGCGCACAGACAAGACACTGAAGCAGCTGTCCAAGAAACAGCCACGCGCGACACACATCATCCTCCGTGGCATGGGAGCTGCTATTGAGAAGGTGGTCAGTCTTGGAGTGTACTTTGAGCAGCGGGGGAACCGAATTGAGGTGGAGACGAGGTCTGTAGAGGTGCTGGATGAGTTTGAACAGGAGGACGAAGAGAGCGTGCTGAGGAAGAGAAAAGTTGGTGCGGTCGAGGTGAGGATCTACAAGTCGGTGGATGTATCACAGTGATGAATTTGATGATATAGATCTACTATTTTTGTTTGTTTGTTCGTAAGCGGTCGTCAATTATTTTAGTGGTTCAGACATCAGCGATCTTCTTCTCACACTGTTCTTGAAGGTACACGAGCTCTTCCCACTCATTCTGGATTCTCTTTTTGGGTATCTCTTCAAACAGCTCCAATCCGAGTTTCACCACCTTCAAACACTCTTGGTATTGTCTTTTGAAGTACAGCCTTTGAGCCAAGTTCTCCAGCTTGAGTCGGTCGCTCTTCTTCGTCTTGTCGACTGTGCTGAGATCGTTCTCTTCAAGCCACGTCAGTGTATTTAACACCGGTCCTGATTCCTGAAACTGACGCTTCTGCTCCTGATACTCCTCCTCAGGCTGACCTTTGCGCACCTTCAGACGGCCTGATCCCTTGGATACAAGCACTTGTGCATCGTTGACCTGTGTTTTGTCCTGACCTTGGAGTGTCACTTGTGAAAGAGAATCGGCCAGTTGGAGCTCTTCGGAGACGGTTTCTGTGGTCATCTTGCGGGGATGGAATAATGTGGTGTATGACTTGGTGACAACCGTGGATAAACCCCTCCTAATCATATAAGGAACCAGCTGTGGTTGCTTTGAAGGGTGAGAAGAGCATGCGATGCCCTCATCAGAATTTTTCTGAGCCATCTCGAAAAAGATGATTATTAGCCTAGTTTGGTAATTACTATAACAGGAAAGGTTACGAGCGAGCAAAATGAACCACTCAATTTGGAAGTTGACACATAGCGTCTTGAACGCAAGAACTAGCCATTAGCAAGACGAGAAATACCTGTTCACTAATGACGAGCTCACTAATCTGGCTTACAGTTTTCAGCTCGACTATCTTCCAGGAGGCATTCCTCCGTTAGACGTTAGACCTTGACAGGTACGGCCACATTCTCATACGTAGCATCCCACAGTTGGCCAAAAACAACGTGTGCCGGGAGTGAATGACAAGGTGGACAGATAAAACACTAGCTAGAAACAGTATGTGTGGAGTTTCACTGTATCATCACCATCGGAGTAAAATACTGGCATTGCTAGGAGCATTCCTGATCAGAAAGTAGGGATGCTTGTTGCGCGTACCGTAGTTATGAGCACCGCTAGATCTTGGACTAGATCTCTGAGCAGTGAGACAGAAGCCGGCACTAGGGAAACAAGGTAGTAGAAGCCTGAAAAAATGGTCTGAAAGGTGCCACTGCAGATACTTACTGCTCTAGTGACTCCAGTCCAAGTCTTTTCGGCAATAACAAAGTGTTGATGCCTCGCGTGGCTTCACATTCCGTTCATGGGATCTGGATGGCTGGTTGTCGGCCTTGATTGAGCGCTCTTAGTCAGTCGCTTGCGGACGTCACCACGAGCGCAGAAATACCACCGGATACATTCCACTGCACCAGGAACACACCAGCTTGAGCCAATCACATCAGGCACTCCAACAAGCACAGAGACACTCCAAAATGCGCCGATATGACGCCTCACTTTTCAAGCATCTAAATACTGGTTTGAGCACACCTTGCGTCGAAAAAGTGGGCAAACGCTCGCTATCAACAATTTTACCTAGATCTCTCTCACTTCCTCCTGACCCTTAACTCATAGACAATCCCACACAAACATAATGAGATCGTTCAAAGTTGTTGTCGTTGGTGACGGGTGAGTACAGAGTCCCGAAGCATGGCTTCCTTTGTTCGCTCTCTCGGGGCATTCCTATCTGTCGAGGGGTGTTCCAATTTCCAATGGACCCTCAAGGACCCAGAAACGATCCACCAGCTCCAATTGCTGACGGAGAAGCTCCAGCTATGCCTTTATATCCACCAAGTCAGCAACTGAGTACTAACTTCTCCCCACAGTGCTGTCGGTAAGACTTGTCTTCTGATCTCCTACACATCCAACACTTTCCCACAGGACTACATTCCAACCGTCTTTGACAACTGTGAGCATACCCTCCAAACCCGCCACCCATCGATCCCAAGTCAACAATACTAACCTACCTCAAACAGACACAAAGAACACCCTGTATGAAGGTGCGCACTACAAGCTCGAGCTCTGGGATACGGCTGGTCAGGAAGACTACGACAGACTCAGACCGCTCTCCTACCCACAAACTGACATCTTCCTCGTCTGTTTCTCCATTGTTGAGCCATCATCTTTCAAGAACGTCAAGAACAAATGGATCCCTGAAATCAGACACCACTCTTCAGACGACATCAAGATTGTTCTTGTTGGCACAAAGTCCGATTTGAGAGACGACCCACACACACTCGATAGGCTCGAGGAATCAGGAAACGAGCCAGTCTCACAGAGCGAGGCAAAGAAATTGGCAAAGGATCTTGGTCTCTATGAGTACATTGAGTGTTCTGCTGCTGTGCAGACTGGTGTTGAGTCTGTTTTCGACACGGCTATCAAGTCGGTCATTTCTGCAGAGAAGGAAACGCTTGCTGCTCAGAGCGCTCCAGCCCAGCCAGTGGGACCAGCTTCCGGAAGTGTTGGAAAGGCTGTGGCCCCAAGCAGTACTGTTGCCGCTATCAAGAGAAGAAAGAAATCCAGTAAGTGTACTGTTCTCTGATTCCTCTCGCTGTCTACTTTTTTGGTTGGGCGTAGAGGTCAGATCCCGCCGGACACACACACTCGATGTGCAACGGCTCCGTTCTACTATGTTTTTCTTTTGACCCCTTCTTGGCTGTTATCTTCCCAGATCTGGCTCTCTCCTTTTATTATAGTCTTTTAACGATGTTCTCTTTGATGTTGTTCTATGACATAGCGGGCGCGTTGTACTATTCAAGGGGCTTTGAGTGTGCGTAGATGTGGACCAGAGACTGTTCTGTGAATCCCAAGAGCCCAGTTACATCTACAAATAGATTAATCATCAAAATGCACTTGTTAAACGTCAATAAATACAAAAACATGCATGGCTGTGGGGATCCAATCTAACTCAACATCTTAGCAGCTCTGGCAGGATGCACATTTGCGAGATCCACCGGTTTCTTCTTCGCTTCCTTCTTCTTCTTTTCTTCCTGCTTCTTCTTAATTTCGTCCTTTCTCTCATCGTCCAACTTTTCATTCTTGGTCTTGATCTTTTCGAGTCTGTTGGTCGAGTTACCACCACCACCAACCGTGAGCTCAACGTTGATCTTTCTGTTTCTGAGGGTCGAGTGATGCATCTTGAGAGCAATTCCCATCTTGTGCTGAATGTCACCACCAGCACCATCAAACTCAAGGAAGGCAATTCCCTTATCGTTTCTCAGTCTTATTCTGTCTGGAGAGGAAGCAGCGAAATGTGTAACGAGCTGCGTTGTCGTAATGTCGTAAGGAAGGTTACCAACGAACAGCAGGAATCTTGGCCCACTGTTTCCACCTTTGCCCTTCTTACCTCTTCTTGTCTTTCTCTTCTTCTTTGGTTCACCATCTGTCGTCTCGCCCTCCTTGTCTTGTGTTTCTGTAGCCTCTTCCTCCTCTCTCTTTCTCTTCTTGTTCTCCTCCTCCTTCACCTGTTTGGCCTCAGCCTCCTCATCTTTCTCCTTCTTGGCCTTACGGAACTCCAACGCCTTTCTCTGCTTTTTCGTCAACTTTTCAACTGCCTCAGCCATTGTGATGTACCTTCGTTGGATCTCCAATATGCCCCAGATTGTGTCAAGCTCAGAGACCCCACTGGTGATAAATTTTTGCCTCATCGGGTTGTGGTCCATACCGTGTTTCGCGGGCAGTCCGAATACGGACAGGTTACGCAGCCCCGCCGAAAAGTTTGTGCTGTGGATCCAGCCCGGACCGAGCCCTTGATCTGTTTTCTTTCTTTGCAAGCCGACTTTGCTATTTTCACGGGGGCTATACCGAGCCGTCTTCTATTCAAACTCACCAACAAGCTATCACACTTCTGATTTCAACTCTTTCACACAAACACAACCACGGTGACACACACAACATGCCAGACAGAGAACAGAGAGAGTCGAGAGCAAAGTCGAGAAGAGGCGATAAGAGCCCTACAAGAACATCAGAGAGTGAAAAAACATCCGAGTATCGAGACAGATCAATTGACAGATCCAAAAGCATAAACAGTGGGACTACCACGCCTGCAAAGACCCGGATTGCTGCTGTGGAGGATGTACAAGAGGAGGACGAGAGAAGAGGAAGGGCTACGGAGCGCAAGGACGATGACGGTGACGAGGTTGTTGATGAAGATGACACGCAATCACTGAATGAAATGAACAATCAGGAGATGATGATGAAGATGATGGGATTCGGCACGTTTGAGACGACGAAGGGGAAACATGTTGCTGGTGTTGGGTCAGGTGTTGCTAAGAAGTCTAAGGCGACGAAGTACAGACAGTATATGAACAGAGAGAAGGGGTTCAACAGAGCGTTGTCGCCCGAGAGAAGAAAATAACCAAAGTGGTTTGCATTATACTGGTCTAATTGATGGATCAGGGAGCTGGATTTTATGGCAATGTAGGTATTGATGCAAATATACTATGTAGTTTACTCTCACTGCTTCTCCAAAAGAGCCGAATGTTCAGAGAACAACTCCTCGTACATGGATCTCAAGTCAGTGTAAGCCTTTGTGACCTTCTCCAACTTCTCCTGCGCCTCTGTAATCTTTTGTGAGTCAACAGCAGATGAGTCTCTCATCACGACCTCGGAGTTGACATTTGTGAAGTTCTCAAAGAACATAGCCTCCGTTGCAACTCTGTCCAAGTGTGCATCAATATCAAACAACTTCTCCTCCTCAGCAGAGCTGATCTGATACAGAACATCCTGTTCAGTTGGATCATTTGTAGTGATGACTCTCTTGAAGGCAGGGATAGCCCTTGTGTTCTTCTCCACCGGCACATTTGCGCCGTTCGACTCTGAGAAAGTGTTGAGCACCTGGACAGTTGTGATCTTACTGCTGAGCTCCTTCAACTCCTTCACCACTTGTTTTGAAACAACGTCAATCACTGCAACACGACCCTTGGAGTCTCCAGAAACAAGCAACGATCCATCCAGGGACAAAGCGATATGTGTGACGGACTCACCAGCGTGGTATGTGATTGTGTCTTTGAGCTCATGGTCTGGCTGGAGTGTAAGAACCTTTCCGTATCCTCCACGTGCTTCAAGGACGTTTGTGGCTGGGTTTGGCTCGTATAGGTTGATGATGCGGATGTGTCCGTCAGCAAGACCAACATAGATGGCCCTATCTGCTGAATCAACAACGACTGATTGGATGTGACCGTTGATGACAAAAGTTGTGAGAAGCTGGAATGAGGACATTGAGTATACTCTGATGGTGGAGTCCTTGGATACTGTGTAGAGTTTGGAGTCCTGGTGCACGTTGTTGTTGATGAAGACATCTGTGACCTCCAGTGTGTGGTCAGAGAGGATATGGAGGGGCTTGACAATACGCTGATCATCTCTCGAGAAGCCAACAAGGTCAGCAATACGCCAGATCAAGACACGGGCGTCCTTACCGGAAGTAACGAGGTATGAACCATCGCTTGATACCTTCATGGAAGTAGGCATCTGGTAGTGTGCCTCCTTGACGTTGAGCAACAGTCCAGAGTTCAATTCCCAGACATAAAGCTTTCCACTGACACCACCTCCAATGAGCAAATATGGCAATCTGAACTTCGGCAGCCTTGTGTCGCTTTCCTCATCCTGCTGTTCAGATGTGTAGTGCTCAGCTCCATTCGGACAGAGCACCAAACATGCGAGCTGTTCTGGGACTGGGATTCTCTGATCTGGAGATTCCTTACCCCACGAGTAGATATTGACAAGTGCCTTTCCCTTTGCAGCAACAATGACTCTGTCACCCGGCTTTGTACCCGTGATGACTGCTCCGTTTGGGTACGAAGCTGCCTGTCTGAAAGCGACTGTGTTGGTCTGGGAGTGCAGTGTGGTGGCAACAGCGAGTGAGAGTGCGCCCTGTCTGTCGTCAGCAGCTCCTTCTGAGCAGTAAAAGACGATTTCCTCCATTTTAGGTGTGAATAAAGTGTGTTGAGGGGGCAGAATTGTGTCCCGATGTGTGTTATGGAGAGCTCATCGGGCTGAAGTTTTTCTTTCTGGGAGCCGGATCGGGACGAGATTACGCGTTGTGAGCCCCGGCGCGGAGACGGAACAAATTTGGCCATCAACACCAACCGACGGAGCACAAGTCACTTCAAACCGGTGGACAAACGACAACAAACACACACACGATCTTGCCAAATGAGTCTCAACGTCGTCAATCCGAAACCATTCATCACGGAGCTCGTCGGAAAGCCCGTCATCGTCAAGCTCAAGTTCAACAACACGAGCTACAAGGGCGTGCTGGCCTCGAGCGACAACTACTTCAACGTCTCGCTGAGTGATGCCGAGGAGATCGTGGACGGCCAGAGCACAAAACTGGGGAACGATCTGTTCATTCGTTGCAATAACGTGCTATACATAAGGCAGCTCGAGGATGAGAAGAAGACACTGGAGTGATGCTACCCAACTACAGATTCTGTACAAGTATAATGCTAATGACTATTTACAAGTTTCTCTTGCTCTACTAGCTCTTTACGAGTTTCCCATCTCGCACAACGACATTATCCTCTGTACTCAACATTGTAATAGCTTTCTTTAGCTCTTCAACACATCCCCACTGAATCTGTTCCCACTCTTGGCTGTTCATCTTTCCAAGCACATAATCTGTAACGTCCTTCTTCTCCACTGGTCTGCCGATCCCGACTCCAAACCGATAAAAGTCATGTCCATAGCACTCCACCATACTCCTGAGTCCATTGTGTCCACGGCTTGACACGTTTCCGTACCTGATCTGATACTTCCCAAGGGCTCGAGACAGCTCATCATGGACACAGAGGAAGCGCACATCGACACCCGGCTTCACTTTCTTGAGGGATCTCCAGGCTGGTGCAAGAGCTGCTCCTGATATGTTCATGAATGACTGAGACTTCATGAAAATGACGTTTTTGTGATCTGCGTGGGTTCCGACTTGGACGTTGGGCAGACGAGGAGACGAGGTCCAGGATGAGACGATGGAGTTGAGCATCTCGTGGCCGACAGAGTGCCGCGTCATGGCAAACTGCGGTTCTGGATTACCCAGCGAGGCAACCACTAGTACCTGTGAGAGTGGTTTCATCGCCTTTTGTTGGTGTACTTGATAGTTGTTGCTTGGTGGTGTCAATGGTGAAGAGTTCAAGATGAAGGCTGATCGGGACACTTTCTTGGGGCTCATAACCACATCTGCCCACGTTTCCCCAACAAACCCCAATCAGCTGGGGGTTATTTCAAAGGAGAGTCAGAGATCAGGCAGCACACAAAGAGTATCAAGCTCTAAGAGACCTCACTGATCTTGACCTATCTCGTGTTAATGCTATTGTTCTGGTGTCCGGGTTTATCGCGGGAGCGCATGCGTCAAGCGCGTTTTTCCGAGCACCCTCGATCAACACGAGCAAGGGCCCGCATTTAGTACTCTCGTCTTGTTGTACACATTCAGTTCAATCACTACACCAAACACACACACAATGGGCGCATCTTCACGCACGAGGCGGGTTGTCTTGGCCAGTGTTGCCATCACCACAGCTCTCTCGCTTCTGTGCCTGCTGCTGCTCCCCGCACAGAACCCTCTCGACACCTACAACCCTCTCACCTACAACAGAGACCGCGCACGTCCCTCAAGCCCCACGGACAAACTCATGAGCGTCATGGATCCGGTCACACCATTGTTCAAGGATGATGAGCTCCAGACACGGCTGGGCAACACGATAGACGCGAAGGCTGCGGTGTACACGTTCTTCAACGACGACAAGGTCAGGAGACTCTCACTGCATGAGCAAACCTTTCACAGAGCCATGCTGAGGAAGTGGGCAATGTTATACCAGTCACTGGGCTTCGATGTCCGTGTGCTGCACTACAATGACGCCGTCAAGAACCCGAAGATGAAGCAGATGGTGGAGACACGAGTCTTGTTCAGTAAGGGAGACGTGATCAACGAAAACTACATGAAGCTGCTGG
Organism: Petasospora veronae; assembly: GCA_030563065.1. Lineage (NCBI taxonomy): Eukaryota > Fungi > Ascomycota > Saccharomycetes > Phaffomycetales > Wickerhamomycetaceae > Petasospora > Petasospora veronae. The sequence continues at coordinate 114,763 of JAKUBA010000009.1, read as the reverse complement.
CGTGGTCGTCTGGAATGGAGGACAAGAAGAAAAGGGGATCATTGTACTCGGACTACACGGTCTTCCCAGCCAACTCACAGATCAAGCCACTTCGCTCAGACGTTGGCAAGTCCCGTGAGATCCAACTTGTGCCTGGATGGGAGTTCCAGGTGATGCTGGGAGACAAACAACACGTTGATGAGCTGGTGGATGCTCTGATACAGAGAAACAGAGAGTTCAACATCGGCGAATCATCAAAGCTGGTCGAACTGTTTGCAGACTACAGCGTGGCCACGTGGAAGAAACTTTTGCATACCAACAACGTCAAGACCGTGGTGGATGCTGTTCCTGGGATCCTCAACACACACATCAAGTTCTGGCGACTGGCCAAGTACGACAGTATCAATGTGGTTGATGCAGTGGCTGTTGGTGATCACTACTTTGCTTCATCAGCAATTCAGGGTCTCAGGGGTCTCGGCTGTGATGACAGTGTGTTCCCAATGCCAACACTCGCTTTCCTCCAAGTGTTTGAGCGTGACATTACCCCACGTCTTCCTCCTCGACCATCTGCAGATTCCGCCATTGATGAAGTCAAGCTCGCCCAAACAGCACTGGACACACTCCTCAAACCACACCGCACCACATGTCCAACACTAAAAACGATCATTACCAACTCGCTCAAACTGGAGCAGCGCACACTCAACATTGTCCCAGTGCCACATCCATTGTCCGCTGCTTCGGTGCTCGCACATGACACCAAACGCATGGTCACCAGCACAGACCTCGTCACAATGGCATCGAAGAACATCGTCTCGACACACCTCTCCAAGTCCACAAAGTCCCTGGACCGTCTGTACTTCCACACCATACATCACACCAACTCGCTCTTCTTCCCTGCTGAGCTGATGAAGCCAGAGACATTCACACACTCGCTGTCCATCTTCTTTGGATTTGACGTGCTCCCAGTGACAGGTCAGACAGCATATGACGACATGTCCACATCGTTCTCCGAACTCACCAACACACCGTTCACCATCTCGGAAGGCGAGCTCAAGTGGAAGCTCGACAGTGTCAAGCAGCTTCTCACAACCTACGAGGCACCAAGACAGTACGTGATCAACCAGAGACAGTCACAGGCGAGATTGGACCAATACAGAGACGACTTGAAGTTCGTCAAGGGCCCAGCAAAGGTTGAGGATCCAAAGCTCGTGCTACAGACGCAGAAGTTTGAGAGCAGGCATGATCCAGTGGTGGAGATCGCAGAGAGTTGGAACTCGGACGACGCAGAGCTCTGGTGGAAGGCCAGATCTGTAAGAGATATCAGTGAGGCCCTCTGGAAGTTGTTGTCGGAGGTGGAGGCCGTGTAATCATGCATATACATAAGCATTCATTCATTCAATCATCTGTAGCATTAGTTCATCTCGTTTCGCTCATCTTGAGTCGCCTTTCAACTTCTCAATAGCGCCATCAATCACCTCACTGGTCCTCATCAACTCGCTGTTGGAGTATCCCACAAACGCCTCCTTGGCCCTGGACCACTCCTCCATACCACCCAACACATTACTCACAACGACGCCGTCAAACATGTAGGCGCTCTCCTGCCACACCAAAACTTGTCTCTGGGCTGCCTCCTGCTCACGGGTCGTGTCCTCCATCACGGAAGAGTACTCCTGGAACACCTTCTCAGACGCCTCAAGCACCTCCGTCCAGGAAAAGTTTGGAGAGAGGGAAACACCATCATCACCGGCGGCATCGCACAAAGAGCGGAGACACTCAACCATCTCAGCATGCTTGGTTGAGAGAATGGTCTGGAACTTGGTGTCAGCAGCAGCAGCAGTGCTTGTGTGCTGTGTCGAGGAGCCGCTGGCCTTCTTGGACTGGGCGGCTAATCTCTCTGCAACGGGGGACGTCGCTGGCGTCGTGTTCGTAGTGGCAGCTGTTCCGGCTGTTCCCACTGGCGCTGAGTCCATCGAGTTGTTGTGCTCAGCAGACATTTTGGTGGTGGTTTTGGCGTTATAGTCTGTCAGTGGCGGTAAGGAGGAAGAGATGAGGACGCGTCTGCCGGCTTTATATACCCCACGAAATGTAAACAAACCAAAAAAGAGCTTATTCGCCTACAAAACTCAACAAACAGAGCAATTCGTCGTTTTATACTGTACACATTCACACCTTTGCCTTCTTGGCCGGTGGCTCGTCATCTTCACTTCCGCTCATGTCAACGTCAGAGTTGAACTCCTCTGCAACGTCGTCATCAGAGCCAGAGTCGTTGAAGTCCTCATCCGGCGACGAATCCTCATCAGCGGATCCCATCTGCACATCACCGTCATCACTATCACTGTCATTAGCCAATGCAGCAATTCTCGCATTCTGCTCAGCATCCTCGTTCTTGACCCGCACACTCTTCTGCTCGAGGAACGACACAATAGCCTTCTGCTCCTCTTTGTCAATGTTGGCAAACTTGTGCGAGACACCGGAGATCAAGTGGACCTCGAGATCGAAAGTTCTGTTGGATCCCATGTTCTCAGCACGGGAAACATTCACATGCTGGACATCTGCGTATGGGATGTACACCGTCGGCTTTGGAAGGAACAGGAAACACTTCTCCAAGAGGTACAAGTATCCCTCACTGACCTTGAGCGAGCATGCCAATGCAGCCTGTGCCTTGGATGTCTGGAAGGAGCCTGGGACAATGATACGACGCTCAGTGAGACCTCTGAACACATGACTCAGCACGAGGTGTGTCTGCTGGTCGTACTTCTTGTGCAAACGACCCTCGTACTTGCTGCTGAACTCCTCGTCGGTCAAGTTGATTTCAAGCTCGAGCTCCTCATCCTTGACCAGCTGCAACACCAGGAATGGGTATGGTGTCTGGCCCTGTCTCAATGGTGGATTAATCTGGATCACCATCAAGTGGTGGATATCATCTGGCTTCGGAAGGGAGAAGATACGCTCGATCTGGCCGAACTGGATCTTGTGGTCATACGTCTTTCCTCTGAGTCTCAATGAAGATGAGTACAAGTCAATATCGAAACGGCCACGAGGCGTCAAGAACAACACGTCTGTGAAGGATGCAATGGCATCGCCGCTGTACTGACCAATATCGGCCTTCTCCTTCAACTGCTCGTAGAAGGCACTGGCAGATGATTGTGCCTCTTCTGGCTCAACACCTTCTTCGCTCTCCTTCTCCTCCTCATCGTCATTTGCAACGACACCAGGGATGTAGAATCTGATATCGACCAACTCATCACCAGCCTGCTGTGCGTTGTCGAGTGTGTTCATGTCAACAGTCACCTCATTCTTACCGACCAAGTTCGAGTTGTTGATCATGGCATATGGGATCTCAAACGCTGGCTTTCCCTGAACGACGAACTGAACCTCGTTTCTCGTCAAGTCCAAATCACCCCAGTTCCAACCTCTCAGCGAGTGTTCGGTGTGGTCGAGCAACACATTGAACGAACGCTGCAACTCGTTCTTGAGAGCATTGAAATCCTGTGGGTCAAATCCATCCAAACGGACAACTCCCTTATTCTTCGTCTGAACACGGAGCTCATATCCACGTGAGCCACGCGACCAATTGGCACTCGACAACTCTTCAGATGGAAGGAGATATGGTTCCTGCTTGGTGGCGGATCCTCCAGTCGCTACTGGCTTCCATCCCAGACCGGAAGCGGCCATACGGAAACGGCCATGTGCCTTCGATGAGTTGAGGTAGATTCTCTCAAAATCCAAGTTTGCCATCTCGTGAGTTGTTTGGGGTTTTGACCTAATCTTGGATCACTTCCAGCTTGCGACGCGTCTTGGGGCGATTTTTTGCTTGGTGAGCGGGCCAGGCTCTTTCGCGTGTTCCAGTGGTGTCCGGATGTTTATTTGAGGGGTGCTGGCAGCTGATCGCGTGTGGTGAGGCCGCTGCTTCGAAAGATGAGCAGCAGCCGGAGCTTTTCGGTGTTTTTGGTGTTGTTCTTTGTGTTTAACACGTTTGTTACTGCTTTGGTTCATCGGTTGCTGGAGCGTGGACTGTGCTCGTCAAACTCCCAACTTTCCAGCTCACCAGCTCACCAACACACGCACACATTCCTGATCATTGCCCCTCTCAGGCACATGAGTAATGGAGTTCACATTCGATCTGACCGTTGACCGGCAACACACGCGAGAGGCTGTCCATGGTGAGTATTTCCCTGGCTCTTTGTGCTCCTTAGTTTCTGATACTAACAATGAACAAAAGCCCTCCTCTCAACGATATTCTTCTACAGGGCAGTCGGCTCCATCATCCCGCAAACGACCGAGTTCCTCGAGACTCCATACGTATGTGACCTCTTCAACTAGTTTGTTTCTGCACACATACTAACTGACTGATACAGCCCCAAGCAGGTGTCCCAGAGATTGATGCCGAAATAGATCGACAACTTGACCTTCTCATGGCCCGCATTGACTCTGATCTTGAGACACCGATCATGTCACCATCATCAACAACGCCCTTCGGTTCACCGGGCGCACACTTCAATCTCAACGGAATCAATCAGACAAATCCGTACGCTAATATCAAGTTTGACGAACCAGAAGCGGTCCCATCCCCTACATCTCTCAGCAACTCACGCACACTCAGGAAGAGCCCTGCCTTGAACCCAAAGGAGGCGATGCAGAAGGAGTTCAGGTTTGTTCAAATCCAAGTCAAGTTTCTCCAACGTCGCAAACTGTCAAAACCGTCGTGGTTTGGGAAGCTCGAAGAAGACGTCTTATGGGAGACATGGGTGCTCAACGTTCGGGTGTATCGAAAGGCTCCGGATGTCGACTCAGGATTCATCAACAGGTTGAACGAAAGCTTTGCAGACTTGGTGTTGCAGATATCAGATGCTGCAAACGACAACAAGGACCACATACCGATCATCACGAATACAGGGGTCATGCCGTTCATCTACACAATCAGTGTTGTTGGGAACGAAGGCTGGAAGGGTTTCATCAAGAAGATACTGACGGATCCAATCGGGACATAGATATGGCTCTGCAGAGATGGTATACACTCAATCACGAACTACTTTAATGTGACAATTGCTAAAAAGATATAATGTTTTTGTAGCAGACACCAACTGATATATGCGATGCTGATCACAGCTTTGCACCACCAAGACCAGCGTCGCCCTCCACCAAGATACATCTCCCACCAGCAATAACCTCAACGCCCTTTGCCTTTGCGATATCAACACAATCCGTGTCATAAGACCCAGGCTGGAACCACACGGCCTTCACCTCGCCCGTCAACTCCTCCATTGCTTTCTTGCTCACGTGTGGCGGGGTAACGACACTGACGCTTAGTCCATCAGCGTTAGGGTTCTGTGCAAAGGCCAGCTTGACAGCCTCTTCCAACGTTGGCGCTGTCTTGAGCGACAGGATCTCTGGGGACTGCGGGTTCACTGGGATTGCTGGGAGGTCGTGGGAGATGTACCAGTTCGTGATGATGTTGCCGAACTTGGACGCGTTGTTGGATGCGCCGAGGATGGCGTAGACTCTCTGCGGTGTGAAGAATGGCATTGTTGGTGGTGGTTGCTGCTGTTGTTGGCGGAGGGTTCAGGCTTGATGACATTTGCCGCTCTTTGAAGTCCGGGGTTGGGCCGGATAACTCCGAGTCTACTCCGGGTCGTCCCTCTCCAGCTCTGTATTCGTTCAACTATTGATACTTAAAGGGCAGCAGCAACGGCAGCTCCAACCAGCGAACTGTCTTCGATGAAGGTCAAAGAGATGTCTGTTCCCTCCACAATCTTCTGCTGGTACAACAAGCAGTGCTTCAGGAACGAGCCTGTGTATGAGACGTTGAACGAGGTTGATGCGGTGCCAGTGGAGAGCTCGTACAATGCCTTCAAAGCTTCCCGGACGTAGAAGCTGCTCCTCGTGATCATCACACCAACGATATCTTGCACGAGCTCAATATCTTCGTGCTCCAAGGTGATGTCAAACACTTCCTTCAGATCACGATTGATATCACTAATTGGTCTGGATTGAGCGAACAGGCAGAACAGCTCGCCTGGAAGTCCATACTGTTCAAATGGAAACTCTGCGAATGACTCCTTTTCCTCATGAAGATCCACCAACACTAGTCTCAGCAGCTCACACAAGAATCTCCCACTCGTCAACATTTCAAATGGTTGATAAATCCTGTCCTTGCTGTTTTGTCTCCATGCATCCCTGAAGGTCATCCATCGCTCATCAATCATAATGTCGTACTTTGTAGGCTTTGAGAGTCCACCAAAGAATCCAAGCTCAGTGTTCACCAGATAACCATCTTTAGCAAGACACACATTTACACCAGTGCCCACAATCAATGACATAGAGAACTCACCGTGTGCCAATCCAGCCAGTGCTGTTCCAACAGAATCATTGAGGATTGTCTTGACATCCACAGAGGAACCAGCCCTTGTAAATGCCCTCTCAATCAATCCACCGAGTGGTTGCATCTTGATCTCATCATCAACAAACCACCCTTTCCCCATAGTGATGATTCTTCCCTTGTCATCAGTCGGGAAGCTCCACGTCACAGCCATGGAGGCATCAGCACCACCACTTACAAGCTCCCTCACTTCCTCAACATCCAAACACCTCCTCGTCACATCATCAAAGAACCCCTCATTGATAAACTTCTCCTGTTCACTCAGGATCCACTCGGTCTTGCTGGACAACGACATCTCACCCCTGTCAAACCGCACGATTGCACATCGCAACGTTGACCCTCCTAGTTCGAGGCAGAGATGCGTCCCCACAAGCTCGCCATCACAACGTGGGAGTGGATACATTGGGATCATCGAGATGTCAGCATCGTCGTAAGCAAGCTGGAATGTGGACAATAGAGAGCCATATAACTCCGGCAATGGAGACGCCTGCATCGCTTGTGTGAATGAACATCGCCAGTCGTCAAGAGTGCACACGCGAGAGAGCTCGGTGGTCGAGACCTGAATCCTGGGCTTGATCTGCTCGACTGTGGTTGCCAGTGGCTTTGGCGTGTCCTGTGGCAGTGCTGTCATTACTGCTGGTCTCCTCGGGCTATCGGGGTGTAGAAGCACTGAGAGATTAATGGTGTGGGCGTGTTGTTATGGCGATGAGGGGCGGGGCACATAACGTGTTTATGGCGGATCAACAACGTTTAGCCGTGGGCTGTAAAGTAGAAAGAGACACAACACAACAAGAAGCTCGAAACAGCAAGATCTGATACAGCCCAGTGCTCTATACGAAAGCCCACGTCTAGACATAAGTAACAATCCAATTTAATTATAAAAAAAACCAAGGCTATCCACAGTATTCAACAAACAAAAAAAAATCTGAAGGGGGTCATAATGGTATGGTACAAGTGTGGTCATGATCTCTGTATGCTTGAAGCTCTTCACTCACTTCTTTCTGCCAAACAAACCCTTCTTCTTTTTCTTCTCCTCGACCTTCTTTGGAGCCTCGTAGACACCCTGCTCAAACGTCTGCTGGTCTCCGGTGAAGGAGTGCACTGGAGCATACGTGGAGCCACCAGCAGGAGGGGCGCCGTTCTGAATACCGTATGGGTTTCCTCCGAATCTTGGGAAGTCTGGTCTGACCCTGAATCCAAGCTGCTCGGTCTCAAGACGGTCCTTGTAGCTCTGGTCACCGGTGATGGCGTACTCGAACGATCTGATTGTGTCGAGTGGTCTCTCGTCTCTCGAACGGGTTGGGTTGGAGATGTCCGGGTTGACGATGGCCTTACCAAACACGTCAAACATACCCTGCTGGTTCATGAGGTTGTAACTCTGTCTCTGGAGGGAGACGTCACCGGCAGTAGGTGTGCTCGACTCGAATGGCTGGGCCTCGTTGACGGCCTGCAAGATCGGATCATGGACCGAGCCCGTGCGCACCTTGTAGTGGGCCTCGTCGGCCTTAGTGATGTGGAGCTTGTCCTTGCCGCCGGACCCGTTGGAGTGCTGGGAGTGCTGGGAGGCCTTTCTGAAGATGGCCATTGTGTGTGGATGTGGATGTGGTGTTTTGGGTGCTTCTGAACGAGTGGGCTGGTTGCTTTGGGAGCAGAGTTTTTCTAGTCTAGTCTGTGCAGGAAAAAGCCGGGGGTGCGAAGGGGCAGGGGGTGCGAAAGGGCAGGAAGAAGAGGCAAACAGGTCGACGGATCCAGGTGAGTTGGTGGAGGTGTTCAAGGTGAAGAGGAAGCTTTGATTTGTTGACGTGTTGATCTCATTCAAAAACTTCCGTGTCGTGTCGTTCTATTTCGGGACGCTGGTTGGTGCAGCAGAAGGAGGTACCAAGTAGTGAGCCTTGTTTGCGCCGGCTAGACTTGGTACTGCGCCTCCAGAAACAGGAAATCCGGGGAAGAGACACACAAATGATAGCTATGAGCAAGGTGAAACTGGGCAGATGCTGATTCACCTTTGGAGACAGCTTTGTGCCCTGAAATGTTCCTGTGGCCTAAGATAGCAAAGTTTGTGGCTCCTAACTGGAATCCTCATGAGCCATGAGCCCGTTTCACAGCTCTATTCTCCTTGACGTGAGTTGCATCCGAGGTTAAGCTTTGAGGTCCAGAACTACATCCCGTAGATGGAACACTATGTGATCAACACCGTCACCACTACACCACCGGCTATATATCAAGTGTATTATTAAGAGTTTGTCTTCTCGCTCTCCTCCCTATCATTCATGCTCAAAGACACGGGTATGCGACTTATACAACCAACTTAGATGTCCAAAAGAGACTCAAGCTTTGACGCATTGATGCCCTTGAGGTTTGCAACAATCTGCTTAGCAACAACCTTGTGGATGGTCTGGATCTCCTTGTCGGACAAGCCCAGTGTAACAGAGACTCTCAAGCTTGGAATCAGAGGAGCAACCTCCTGAGACCACGAGTAGGCCGATCTTGAAATGACCACGCCGTGCTCCTCGGCACCGTCAACGATCTGTTGGAGAAGATACTCCTCGTTGTTCAATGTGTCAATGAGTTTATCACTCACACCCTTTCTGTTTCTCAGCTCCATCTCGGAACCGGAACCAGTGTATGCAATTGGCAAACCAAGCTTCTCTCTGAGCTCAGGGGCAATCAACAAGTGCAGGATAGCAGACTCTGGTGTAGATGTGATCTTGACGAGCTTCTGGATCGTCTTGTCATTAGTGAACAACTTGTGCAAAAGAGCAGCCTTGGTCTGGACGTCCTTGATCAGCTTGGACTCGCCAGTCTTTGCACTGATGGCATCGTCAATCGACTGGAGAGCCGTTGAGGTAGCACGGGCAGTGTATGGAGGCAAGGAAGCGGAGAAACAGTAAGCCAGCGAGCCGATTCTCTGGTGGTAGGACATCACCTTGTCACCAACACAGAAGGCACCAGAAGATGAAAAGGCGTTGGCCATGGAGGAGATGGTGATGTCAATCTTGGAACGTGGGATACCATAGTGTTCAGCAAGACCACGACCAGTCTTACCCAAGACACCAATGGACAAGGACTCGTCGATGAACAGTCTGAATTTGTACTTCTCCTTGATCTCAACAATCTTGGCCAAGTCTGGAGAGTCACCAACGGTGGCGAACAAACCTTCAGTGACAATGAACTTTCTAGAAATTGGCTTCTCATGCTTGAAGAACTCCTTTTGAAGACCAGCAATGATTCTCTCAAGGTCCTCCATGTCATTGTGCTTGAACCAGTACACGTTGGATCTGGTCAAGTTGAGGGCCTTCTGGATACCGAGGTTACAACTCGAGTCAGCCAAGATGTAATCACCTCTCTTGAGGAAAGATGGAAGTACAGAACCAGCAGTGGTGAAGTCCTGACCGTAGAGAACAGCACCTTCGGTACCGAAGAACTTGGCCAAGTCGTACTCAAGCTTGACGTGGATGTCCTGGTTACCGTAAAAGTTTGGTGGACCACAAGCTCCAACACCAGTGTTTCTAATCGTCTCCTTCGAGTCTGCAATCACCTGCTTATCGCGCCCAAGGTCCAAAAAGTTGAGTGATGCTGCGTTGAGCAAGGTTGTATCGTTGCCCGTGAGCTTGAGGTGCGAACCAACTGGACCGTCGACGACGCGCAAGGACTCGAGCTTCCATTGCTCCTTCTCCGTGACTGGCAGCACGAGTGGTTCTGGTTCCCAGTCATCAACGAGATCATCAATCTCACGTTCGCTGAGCTTGACGAAGTCCTTCTTCTTGAACGAACTTCTCGATGTGGTGAAGTATCTGATGGCAAAGACAAAGAGAGCAAGCTCGAGCAACGTTCTCACTGGGTCGTCCTTGTGTGAAGAGCGGATGTAACGCACAATGATTGGTCCACCAGGGATGGACTCAACGTATGGAACAGCAGCAGTGAGCGAGCGTTCGATGATGTTACCACTCGTAGCAAGCACATCCTGGAATGTGATGTTGGTGGATGGCATGATGTGATTGTTTGTTGCTTAAGCAGAGGTGGTGTATTATGATGTCGTTTGTGTGTGGTGCGTGTATGAGCACAGGGATGAAATGAATATGGAAACGGTTTAAAGGGGCCAAATCAGGTAGAGTCTGTGTATGTGTGTTGTGCGTTTCAGTTGGAATAGGGGTCGTCCGAGTCGTCGTGCAGAGTACAGTCGTTCTTCAGGGTGCGAAGAGTGACGGATATGGAAGCAAGAGACTGGGGCCACAAGGTGATTAGTACGCGTAGGACGAGACAAGTACCGATGGGAAGACGGCAGTGAGCGTGCTGTGTATGCTCTGGGATCCTAGTCGCAATTGGTCTGGGCGTGTTGTTGCGAGAAGTGAGTGGACTCTGATGTTGTTGATCCTCTCGGCGCGTAGACCGCGAACTTTCCTGGTACGGCCACTCATCCCCTATGATGACTAAGCTACACGGATATACACGCCAATTACATGATCTGTCCCAATCAGGAAGTCTACACCCCCACTCTTTCCCGCCCTGCGATCCTGCGCTCTCCGGCCAGATGCTCTCCATGAACAAAACGGCGTGAGCAGCAGCACTTTGATCCTTCTGGGCACTGCAAACCGCCAACACCGCACACAAATCTCCAACAATGTCCGGTGCCGCTGCCTCAGGCTTCAGAAGATTCCTCAACTCCGAGACCGGCCCTAAGACGGTGCACTTCTGGGTGAGTCCCCGTCTTTTGTGCTTCTTTATGGCATCGCGTGGTGTGCACTTTCAGCCCTGAGAGAGCGTGGCTTTCCGGCTATACGCGGCGGGCGAGAGCCTATTACACGGACAAACGGGCCATTGTGAGCTCAATGCATCTGCTAGACTCATCACTGGACACCGGACTGACTAGATCTCCCTGGTCTCTTTGTCCAGAGCGATTTGCCGTCTTTCCTCATTGTCTTACGACTCCCCGTCCCCGGCTCATCATTGCGCGACCCCCTCATGAAGAAGCAGAGATCCGAACCACTGAAGTACTAACAACAACCACAGGCTCCAGTCCTCAAGTGGGCTCTTGTCATTGCCGGTATCTCTGACACATTCAGACCTGTCGAGAAGGTGTCCGGTGCACAAAATCTCTCGCTTATGGCCACTGGTGTCGTCTGGACAAGATGGTCCTTCGTCATCCTACCAAAGAACTACCTCCTCGCCTCCGTCAACTTCTTCCTCGCCCTCACTGCCGGTTACCAGCTTTCTAGAATCGCCAAGTACAGAGTCGAGCAGGGTGACTCTGCCTCTGAGGTGATGAAGTACATCATCGAGGGCCAGGCTGTCTCTCACGAGGCTGCTGCTGTGGAGGCCGCAAAGGATACCGTCACCTCCGCCTAAATAACGATCTCTCTACGACTTCATTTATGCAAAACTTTTATTACACATTCGTTTATCTTCAGTCCGATGTAGAACTGAGAGATTCAGATTACAGGGCTTTTTTGGCCAGCTGGACCTGCTTGTTCATCTCCACCATACGATCAAACAAGAACTCCTTGAGCTCCTTATCCTTGGCCGCGAGTCTCTCGTACTTGTTCTTGAGTGCCTTTGTCTCTGGCTCAAGCAACTGTTCGTTCTTCACCTTGAGAATCACACGTTTGCGCTTTTCAATGTCCAGAATTGCCATCAGCTGCTCCTTCGAAAGCGTGAGGTCAAGCACCTCACCTTCATCCAACTCCACCGGTTTCAACGACCCAAGTCCAGTCTCCAGGGCCTCGATCTCATTTGCACGTGTACTCTCGTCAAATACCATCTCAGCAGTCTTGCTCATCTGTCCATACGATGTGGCATGCAACTCATGCATCTCCTTCTCATACGTCTTGTACAGCCCTTGGAGCTCCTTCTCCCGCTCGTATAGCACAGCAACGTCCTGCACTAGTGGCTGTGGTCGTGTTTTCAAAGACTCGACTATCTCAGTGTATTGCTCCAGTGCAGTAGGGTCCTCGGGGTCCAGCTCATAGAAACGGATGAGTGTGTCAATGGCCGCGAGCGAGTGCTCGTATGAGCTGTCAAGAAGGTCGCTCTCCTCAGAGAGAATCTCCAGCATGCGATCTTTTACAGGATCTGACGCTTGTGCTGCTGCTGATGGCACAGAAGGAGAGTTAGAGGACATGATTGGTGTTTGGATGTGTGAGAGTACTGGTGGTGTCTAGTTGATGGAAAGGTTGATGGACCAATTTTCGCGCCGGTTCATGAGCTCCACCTTCTCCAAAACGTAAACAAAGGACATCACCACCACACCACAGTCCACAACACACCAGCTTACCAATGAGTGCCAATCCGAACATCACTGCGCTCCAGTCTCGGCTTCGTGGAGCAACACTGCTTCTCTCGCAACTTGGACTCTTCCACGGTGCCAAATGGGCTGCCGAGGCGCTCAACGGACTATCTCGACTCGATGACCAACAACGGCCCTCAGAGTCAGACTCGGACTCGGATGACAACATCGACGACGACACACAGGACAGCATAATCGATCCACAGTGGTCAGTGCTTCAGCAGCTCCCGAGTAAAGAAAAAGACAAACTTGCGCTTGCAAAGGCATACTTCGACTGCAGGGAGTTCGACCGTTGCGCCAACGTTCTGAAGAGATGCCGATCCAGCATGGCAGACTTTGTGAGACTGTACGCCTCATACCTCAGTGGAGAGAAGAAGAAAGAAGAAGAGAGTGAAGGCGTCTTGGGCCAGCATGATAGCAGTACGCCCAACACGAACATTCCTGTTGTGCTCAAGCAGCTCGAGGCCATGCTGGAGGGCGTCAAGCCAGGTGAGGGAAACCCGTTCTTGCACTACCTCCGTGGTGTGATCTTACTCAAACAGAAGTGTGTCAGTGCAGCAGTGGACTCGTTGGTGGAAAGCATCAAGATATACCCTTACAACTGGAGTTGTTGGAGTGAACTGCTCTCAGCCTTGAACAAGCTCGATGAAGCACATGCCGTGCTGGATGGCATTGAAACTCACTTCCACGGTGACTTCTCCTCTATGACGATGCTCAGATTTGCCAGAGTCGTTGTCAACCAAGAATTCTTCCAACAGTTTGATGATCTGTACTCTGAGCTTGACCAATTGCTCCAAATCTTCCCGTCATTTGCATTCCTCAAGACCCAAAAGGCACTCATATCCTACCATGCACTCGAATACCAAGATGCAGAGAACTTGTTTGACGAGATCCTTGTCCAAGACCCACTGAGACTGGATGACCTTGACACGTATTCCAACATCCTCTATGTGATGGAGAAGAAATCCAAGCTCTCCTATCTTGCCCAACTCGCATGTTCCGTCGACAAGTTCAGACCAGAGACATGCTGCATCATTGCAAACTACTACTCCCTCAAGTTTGAACACGAGAAGGCCATCATGTACTACCGTCGGGCGTTGACTCTCAACAGAAACTGTCTTTCGGCATGGACGCTGATGGGGCATGAGTTCGTCGAGCTCAAGAACTCACATGCAGCCATTGAGAGTTATAGAAGAGCAGTGGACACCAACAACAAGGACTTCAAGGCGTGGTATGGACTCGGTCAGGCATATGAGGTGTTGGACATGCACGTGTACTCACTCTACTACTACCAGCGTGCCTGTTCTTTGAAGCCACTGGACAAGCGTATCTGGCAGGCATTGGGCGACTGTTATGAGAAGCTCGAGAAACTCAGAGACTCGGTCAAGTGCTACAAGCGTGGTTTGCAGCTCAGTGAGCTTGGCGATGTCACAATCTTCTACAAGTTGGCACTGCTGTATGACAAGCTTGGAGAGAAGGCAAAGGTGTATGAGCATATGAAGGCATGCTATCTGGAAGAGGTCAACGGTGGTATTACCTGTGATGAGACGTCAAAGGCAAGATTGTGGTTGGCCAAGTATGAGATGGAGGCACACAGCTACGAAAGTGCGTACAGCTATGCTGTTGACCTGAACCACGGAACGAGTCAGGAGATCGAAGAAGCGAGATCGATTGCGAGAGAAGCAAGAAACAGGCTCAACAGCTGATCTCGCTCGTGCTAATGAATGACTATTTAACGGCATACAAAAGTAGACGGATCGTGGATCTAGGATCTAGGGGGTTTGTGCTGTGTGGTGTCCGGGTGTTCTGACCACGCTGGAAATTTTCATAGGGCCGGCTGGTAAACAAACGCGATGTCAAACTACCAGAGTTCTGTCTCTTCAACAACAGAGAAACCAATCACAGCCACTCCACTCATTTGGTGTGTTACACTTTGCACAAACACTCCACTCTACTGTTCCCTGTCACCTGCTCAGCTTTTCAACCCGCATTTGGACGTCATTGGAAGCTCAGATTCAACGCAGAGGCTTAACAGATGAGTGACCTACCACCGCCTCCACCTCCTGGATGGCAACTTCCGCCACCGCCACCTCCTCCAAACGGTAATGGCAATGGCTTCCCTCCACCTCCACCACCTCCTTCATTCGGACTGCCGCCGCCACCGCCGCCTCCTCCATCTTCTTCATTGTCTCCTACGTCAAGATTCGACAAAAGTGAGCTTGACATGAAGAAGCGCAAGTGGCTTCAGCTCCAGAAGAGACGCTACACCGAGATACGATCCAAAGCCGGTGGGTTTGTCCACTCACAGAAGGTTGATATGCCTCCAGAGCATCTTCGAAAGATCATCAACGACCATGCAGACATGTCATCACGTAAGTTCTCCGCTGACAAGAGATCATACTTGGGCTCTCTCAGATACATGCCCCATGCTGCCCTCAAGCTGCTTGAAAACATGCCACAGCCTTGGGAACAAGCCAAAGAGGTCAAGGTCCTCTATCACACCACTGGTGCCATCACGTTTGTTAATGAAATCGCAAGAGTTGTTGAACCGGTGTACACCGCCCAGTGGTCTACGATGTGGATCATGATGAGAAGGGAGAAGAGAGACAGAAGACATTTCAAGAGAATGAGGTTCCCTCCATTTGATGATGAAGAGCCACCTCTCAACTGGTCAGAGAACCTGCAAGATCTTGAACCTCTTGACTCGATTGTCATGGAGCTGGATGAAGTTGATGATGAGCATGTCATTGACTGGTTCTATGATCCTAAGCCACTTGTTGACGAGGTTGGTTTCGTCAATGGCGAATCGTACAGAAAGTGGAATCTCACACTACCCATCATGACAAATCTCTACAAGCTTTCCACTCCTCTGCTTTCTGAGATTGTCAACAAGAACTACTACTATCTCTTTGACAAGAAGTCATTCTTCACAGCCAAGGCTCTCAACAACGCCATCCCTGGTGGTCCCAAGTTTGAACCACTATACACAGATATCCAGGAGGAGGATTTCAACGAGTTCAACTCTATTGACAGAATCATCTTCAGAATTCCTATCAGAACGGAGTACAAGGTTGCGTACCCACAGTTGTACAACTCACTGCCAAGATCTGTTCAGATTTCATGGTACGCTGATCCAGTCAACTGCTACATCAAGAGAGATGATGAAGATCTTCCTGCATTCTACTTCGATCCGCTATTGAATCCAATATCTCCAAGAAGTCTTCAAGCAACAATGACAGACACATCTCGTGAACTGTTTGGTGATGATGGTGAGGACTTGGAAGGCTTTGAACTACCAGGTGTCAAGCCGTTCTTCCATGATGAAGAGATTGAGCTCGACAGCACTGCTGATGCCATTGAACTATGGTGGGCTCCATACCCATTCAACCGTCGTTCTGGAAGAACAGTACGAGCACAGGATGTTGCATTGGTGAAGAGCTGGTTCTTGCAGCGTCCATCCAGAGAGTGGCCAGTCAAGACAAGAGTGTCCTACCAGAAACTTCTCAAGACACATGTGCTTAACGAATTGCACAAGGTTCCTGCAGCCAACAACAAGAAGGTGGATCTACTCAAGAGTCTGAAGAACACCAAGTTCTTCCAATCAACAACCATCGATTGGGTTGAGGCTGGTCTTCAGGTCTGTCGCCAAGGTTACAACATGCTCAACCTTCTCATCCACAGAAAGGGACTCACATATCTTCACCTGGACTACAACTTCAACTTGAAGCCTACCAAGACGCTGACAACAAAGGAGAGAAAGAAGTCCAGATTTGGTAACTCTTTCCACCTCATGAGAGAGATCATGAAGGTCATTAAGCTCCTCGTTGACGCTCAGGTTCAGTTCCGTCTCGGAAATGTGGATGCTTTCCAGCTTGCAGATGGTATCTACTACATTCTCAACCACTTGGGTCAGTTGACCGGTATCTACCGTTACAAGTACAAGGTCATGCACCAGATTCGTGCCTGCAAGGATCTCAAGCATGTTGTCTACTACAAGTTCAACCAGCAGATCGGTAAGGGTCCAGGTTGTGGTTTCTGGCAGCCAGCATGGAGAGTCTGGATATTCTTCATGAGAGGTATAATTCCTCTTCTTGAGAGATGGTTGAACAACCTGCTTGCTCGTCAGTTTGAAGGTCGTTCGAACGAAGTTGCCAAGACGGTGACCAAACAGAGAACCGACGCCTACTATGATCTTGAGTTGAGATCTTCCGTTATGAATGACATCCTCGACATGATCCCAGAGGGAATCAGACAGAACAAGTCTAAGACGATTCTCCAGCACTTGACTGAAGCTTGGAGATGTTGGAAGGCCAATATTCCTTGGAAGGTCCCTGGTCTCCCTGAACCTGTTGAGAAGATCATTGAGCGCTACATCAAGTCCAAGGCTGATGGCTGGATTTCTGCTGCTCACCTCAACAGAGATCGTATCAAACGTGGAACGAGTGTGGAGAAGACCATTGCAAGAAAGAACCTTGGAAGACTGACCAGACTTTGGATCAAGAACGAACAAGAGCGTCAACAAAACATCGAGAAAGATGGTCCTGCCATGTCTGCTGAAGAGGCTACTACCATTTTCAAAATGATGGTCAATTGGTTCGAGAGCAGAAACTTCTCTCCTATTCCTTTCCCACCTCTCACGTACAAGCATGACACGAAGTTGTTGGTCCTTGCTTTGGAGAACCTGAAGGAGTCGTACAACGCCAAGGGAAGACTGAACGCCAGTCAACGTGAAGAGCTGGCTTTGATTGAACAAGCTTATGACAATCCCCATGAGTGTCTGAGTCGTGTGAAGAAGTTTTTGTTGACTCAGCGTGTGTTCAAGGAGGTTGGTCTGGACATGATGGATCAGTACCATCAATTGTCTCCTGTCTATGATGTCGATCCTTTGGAGAAGATCACTGATGCTTATGTTGATCAGTACCTCTGGTATGAGGGTGACAAACGTGGACTCTTCCCTAACTGGGTGAAGCCAAGTGATACCGAGATCCCACCTCTGTTGGTATACAAGTGGTGCCAGGGTGTCAACAACTTAGATGATGTCTGGGATACATCAAAGGGTCAGTGTAATGTGATGCTGCAGACCACTTTGAACAAGGTTGCTGAGAAGATTGAGTTTACTGTGCTGAACCGTCTGCTAAGATTGGTGATGGACTCCAATATTGCAGACTACATCACAGCAAAGAGTAATGTTGGCTTGACATATAAGGACATGAGTCATATCAACAAGTATGGTCTCATCAGAGGTCTCCAGTTCTCTTCCTTTGTGTTCCAGTACTACGGATTGGTTCTTGATTTGCTGATTCTTGGTTTGGAGAGAGCATCTGAACTTGCTGGCCCATCCACCGCACCAAACGAGTTCTTACAGTTCAAGTCACTTGAGCAAGAGACGGCAAGTCCAATCAGACTCTACTCTCGTTACATTGACAAGATCCACATCTTCTTCAGATTTGACGAGGAGGATGGACAAGATCTGATCCAAGCGTTCTTGTCTGAGAATCCAGATCCGAACTTTGAGAACATCATTGGCTACAACAACCGCAGATGCTGGCCACGAGACTGCCGTATGAGACTCATGCGTCATGATGTCAATCTTGGAAGAGCTGTGTTCTGGGAGATACAAGGTCGTATTCCAAGAGCATTTGCCAATCTCGAATGGGATGACACTCTCTCATCAGTCTACTCGAAGGACAACCCAAATTTGCTCTTCACAATGTGTGGGTTTGAGATTCGTATCTTGCCAAAGTCCAGAATGGAGGAGGTTACATCCTCATCGGAAGGTGTTTGGGATCTGGTTGACAACAAGACGAAACAACGTACTTCCAAGGCTTACTTGCAGGTTACTGAGGAAGAGGTTGAGAAGTTCAACAGCAGAATTCGTCAGATTTTGATGTCCTCGGGATCTACTACATTCACGAAGATTGCTTCAAGATGGAACAGTGCATTGATGGCTTTGTTCACTTACTTCAGAGAGGCAGCTGTGTCTACAGAGGCACTACTTGATGTGTTGGTTAAGTGTGAGACCAAAATTCAGAATCGTGTCAAGGCTGGTTTGAACTCCAAGATGCCTACCCGTTTCCCACCTGCTGTTTTCTACACTCCAAAGGAGTTGGGTGGTCTTGGTATGCTGAGTGCTTCTCACATTCTCATCCCTGCTTCTGATCTCTCTTGGTCTAAGCAGACAGACACTGGTATCACCCACTTCCGTTCAGGTATGAATCTATCTGAGGAAAAGATGATTCCAACGATCTTCAGATACATCACGTCTTGGGAGAACGAGTTCTTGGACTCTCAGCGTGTGTGGGCTGACTACGCCATCAAGCGTCAGGAAGCTCTTCAGCAGAATCGTCGTCTTGCATTCGAGGAGTTGGAAGGATCATGGGACAGAGGTATTCCTAGAATCAGCACTTTGTTCCAGAAGGACCGTCATACTTTGGCATACGACAAGGGTCACAGAATTCGTCGTGAGTTCAAGAAGTATTCCATCGATCGTTACAACCCATTCTGGTGGACATCCTCTCATCACGATGGTAAGTTGTGGAACTTGAACGCCTACCGTACTGATGTTATTCAGGCGCTGGGTGGTGTTGAGACTATCCTTGAGCACACTCTGTTCAAGGCTACAGGATTCGACTCCTGGGAGGGTTTGTTCTGGGAGAAGGCGTCTGGATTTGAAGACTCTTTGAAGTTCAAGAAGTTGACCAACGCACAGAGATCGGGTCTCAGTCAGATTCCTAACCGTCGTTTCACACTGTGGTGGTCTCCAACTATCAACCGTGCCAATGTTTACATTGGTTTCTTGGTGCAGTTGGATTTGACTGGTATCTTCCTTCACGGTAAGATCCCAACCTTGAAGATCTCGTTGATTCAGATCTTCCGTGCTCATTTGTGGCAGAAGATCCATGAAGGTATTGTCATTGACTTGTGTCAAGCTTTGGACAGTGAGATGGAGGTTTTGCAGATTGAGAATGTTCAGAAGGAGGCTATCCACCCAAGAAAGTCTTACAAGATGAACTCTTCGACTGCTGACGTTACACTTGCTGGTACATTCAAGTGGGGATGCAGTTCTCCATCTTTGTTGCATGACTCGAATGATGACATGACTGCAACATACAGTGATAAGTTCTGGATTGATGTTCAGCTTCGTTATGGTGATTACGACTCTCATGACATCTCTCGTTATGTCAGAGCCAAATTCCTTGACTACACAAACGACGATTTGTATCCATCTCCTACCGGTGCTTTGGTGGGTATTGATTTGGCTTACAACATGTATGACGCATATGGTACTTGGTTCCCTGGTTTCAAGCCATTGATGCAAAACGTGATGAAGCGTATCATGAAGGCCAACCCATCCCTGTACGTTCTCCGTGAGCGTATTTGCAAGGGCCTTCAGTTGTACCAGGCTCGTCCTCAGCAAGCTTTCTTGAACTCCAACAACTACGCGGAGTTGTTCGGCAACGACATGCAGTTGTTCATTGATGACACTAACGTCTACCGTGTGACTGTTCACAGAACTGTTGAAGGAAACCTGACAACCAAGCCAATCAACGGTGCCATCTTCATCTTGAACCCAAAGACTGGTCAGTTGTTCCTCAAGGTCATCCACACGTCTGTCTGGGCTGGTCAGAAGCGTCTGAGTCAGTTGGCTAAGTGGAAGACTGCTGAAGAGGTTGCGGCATTGGTTCGTTCTCTTCCAAAGGAGGAACAGCCAAAGCAGCTGATTGTCACGAGAAGGGCAATGCTTGACCCATTGGAGGTTCACATGTTGGACTTCCCAAACATCTCGATCCGTCCTTCAGAGTTGCGTCTTCCATTCGCTTCGGCCTTGAAGATTGACAAATTGCATGACTTGGTGCTGAAGGCAACTGAGCCACAGATGGTTTTGTTCAACCTCTATGATGACTGGTTGAAGTCTATCTCGTCCTTCACTGCTTTCTCTCGTGTTGTGTTGTTGCTTCGTGCTCTTGGTGTCAACCCAGAACGTACCAAGCTCATTTTGCAGCCAGACAGTTCTGTTGTGACACTGGAGCACCACATCTGGCCATCATTCACGGATGACCAATGGGTTGAGGTTGAGGTGGAATTGCGCGACTTGATCTTGCACGACTACGGAAAGAAGCACAACATCAACGTTGCCTCTTTGACTCAGGCTGAGATTCGTGACTTGATTTTGGGTCAGGATATCAAGGCTCCATCTGCTGAGAGACAGGAAATTGCTGAGATTGATGGTCAGAACGAGGAGGCTCTCACAGGTCTGAAGGTGAAGACCAGAAACGCACAAGGTGAGGAGATCATTGCCCACGTTTCTTCCAACTACGAGCAGCAGTCGTTCACATCCAAGACTGAGTGGCGTAAGTTGGCCATCTCCGCCTCACTTCTCCACATGAGAACCAAGAACGTGTATGTCAACAGTGACCCAGATGACATGGATGAGGCTAAGGTGACGTACATCATGCCTAACAACATCCTCAAGAAGTTCATCCAGATCTCTGACACCCGCACTCAGATTGGTGGTTATGTGTTTGGTTCTTCCCCAGCTGACAACAGCAAGGTGATGGAAGTCAAGTGTATTGTCGTTCCTCCACAGATGGGCACCTTGAACCAGGTTCAGATGGCCAAGTTCTGTGAAAGTGAGTGGACTGGAAACTTGCAGTTGCTTGGCTGGATCCACACACAGGCACAGGAGTACAACTACATGACCGCTGCTGATGTGACTACTCATGCCAAACTGTTCTCGGGTAACGATACTGGATTGGTGGACTTTGCAATCTCGTTGACCACTGGATCTGTCTCACTAAGTGTCTTCTCCTTGTCTGAGGAAGGATACAAGTGGGGCCGTCAGAACAAGAATTTGGAAATCGCTCCAGAAGGCTTCAGAATGGAGTATGGAGAGTCTGGTCAGATGATTTTGACCAACAAGATCATGGGTAATTTCCTCGTTCCAAGTACAGGAGTCTGGAACTACACATTTATGGGAACCAGATTCAACGCTGACCTTGAGTATGATTTGAAGGTTGATGTTCCATTGGAGTTCTACCACGAGCTTCACCGTCCAAGCCACTTCATCTCTTTCAATGAGATGGAAGCTTCAGCTAGTCTGGAGGCAGAGCAGGAGGATGTGTTTGCATAAGCGTTTCACGCACAGTAATGTATTATTAACTAAATCGTGACGTAGTTCTTTGGGAATACTCCGACCTCACCAGCAAACTCACCTCTCCACCATTCGCCACTCAAAGTAGTCTGGTCCAAAACTTTGATCTTATCACCTTTCCGGAAGCTTAAATCACCATCCTGTTCGGCAGTGAAATTGAACTTTGCAATGCAGTAAATTACCTCTGACTTGGCCAAGCTCTGAGACTCGCCATACTTGGACGTGTTGAGTGAGAGACTGTCCATCTGAAGCGAAAGTTCAAGCGCGGACTTGGTGATCCGGAGGCTCTCAAGTTTGTCCAAGCTGGGTTTCTGGGATCTGATGCACTTTTCAATGAGGTGGCGACTGAATTGACTTGTATCCATGTTCTTCTCAGCAGTTCTCAACTTGACAGAGTCATCCGTGACCTGGTTCAAGTCCATCAACTGGTAAAGGATGGTGAGCTGAAGGAAGTACAACGTTGTCTGGACTGGCTTGATGAACTGCCCAACAAGCTCAAAAAACTTCGGGAGATCACGCTTGAAGACACTGTCGATCTGCTCAAACTTCAACTTTGCCAACTCCAAGTTCTTCTCATATCTGATAATATTCTGCTCTTGCTTCAATGTCAAAGAGACCTTGTCCTTGCTGCGCAAAGAGGCGAGATGGTCTGCATACTTGTTCATGTCCAAAAGAGCAAACTCCCTCTCTTTGATACCCTTCTTGATGTGCTTCGTAGTCACCAACAACTTCGTCACTGGTTCTCTCACGTTGTTCAGAATCATTTCAAGGCTGGGAATGACTTTGACCTGGATCTCCTTGAACTTCTGAAAACACTTGGTCGATACGGTGAACTTCTTGTACCCTTCCGAAACTGATGAGTGGGAGCTTGAACCATCACCCAAAGACTCCAAGTTAGGGTCAAACAACTTGCCCAGAGCATCACAAAACCCAGCCGAGTGTGTCAAGTACTTCTTTGTGCTGTAAACCAACTGCAGCAACTCCTTCTCCAAGAGATGCAAGTCGTTATCGATACCAACAAAGTGGGTCTGCAACTTGTTAAACTCCTCGTCAGAAGGGCCCAACTCGGCAGTCCGGAACTTCTGCTTCAAAATCTGGGGAGCTCTCACGATGGATCTCTTGAGGTTGACCCAGTCGGTATCGCTGCGGAGCTCGTGGACCATGCATTGGAACTTCTCCTCGATCTGGCTGGTGGATGACTGGTCTTGTGGCTGGTTTGGCATGGTCGATCTGGTGGTGGTGAGCCTTCTGGTGTCATTTCAGAGGTCCGTGAGGTACTGCCATTGTTCAGTTATCCTGTTTGAAATGGCCCACTTTGTCTTTGGAAGCGGGATGCCAAATCCGTCTTTGTGTCATCTTGCTCCAGACTCCAGAGTTGTTCTGAAGGGTAAAGCTCTAGGAGATGGGTTGCTACGGCAATTGCCGCGTAAAACTTGGTAGGCGCACTTTGATTCTCGGAGTAGACTCACGTGATCGATCTGGAGACGACGTCATCGATCAGAAGACCACCTTTCACCCCGGCTCCGCTTACAAATGCCTGGAAGAGCACGGTTCACACTCCAATAGCCCTGAAACTAGAAGCACCACCCGATCTCCAGCACAAACAGCGCGTTTGTTCGAGCAGATTCTGCTGAGTGGCGGAGTTGAGCGGCTTTCGCTGTGCGCGCATTGTGCTGGGTGTTTCTTTTTGCTTTTTCGCCTTGCGGGCTTTACGCTGGTGGGCGATGACGGCCTGTCTATATAAAGGGAGTACACTCCGCACACTTGGACGTCTCACTCGCTCTTCCTTCACCCATCACCAAACAACAACAACTACTTCAATCATATCTACAATGGCCTGCAACTGTGAAACCACCTCCAACCCATGCACATGCGGTAAGGACTGCGCCTGCCCAAAGTGCGAGTGTGCCCCAAAGGCCAAGCCAGCTTGCCAGTGCGCCTCCAAGTGCTCTTGTGGCTCTGAGTGCAAGTGTGCACCAGATGCCTGCACATGCTCCAAGTAAGAACATCACGCTTCTACCTCATTCATCTCTTCTGTTTTGCATTGGCTTGATCCGCTGAGCCCTTGAGCCAGTGGGATCTTGCCTGGGTGTTGCTACTAGCACACATGGTGTTGTCTTCAGTTTAATCGATATCGTTATGTTTAAAACTAGTGTAGCTCCATCCTCAACTGTTGTCTGTATTGCTAGTCTCCTTCTGGTGCTCATCAATGCTTGAGCCGTGACTCAATAGGCTGTCATGAATGACTCGTCATCAGAGCTCGTGCTCTCCGGTCTCTGTCTTACCAACAGGCGCGCAAGTTCAATGTCTCTCTCCCTCTTGGTCAAATCATACGACTTGTCAATATACTCGCCACTAAGATTGGTTGTGGTCATTGCTCCACTGGCCAACTTGTGGATAACTTCCCTGAGGTCCATGCCAGCTGGCTTTTGCAGAGTGAAGCACTCAATGTTCCTGTTGTGGCGATAGTTACACTGATGTATCTCAGAGTAGGTCACTCTTTGCTTCAAAGGAATGTTCTGTAGTAGCAAGGGGATCATCTTTGTCAAATCCACATCTGGAGGGGACTGTACCATGAGTTTTCCAAATGTGACAAACATGCTTAAACCATTGAATGTAATCTTCAACTTATTACCCTGGTATGATGCGTGTCTCATCAAGGAGAACTCCAAAGCATTCATCATATTTGTGAGTTCCTGACCAACGTCACAATCAACAGCCTCTTCTTGTATAAAAATCAGGAGTCTTCTTACCTGCTGGTACCCATCCCTGGACGACTTGAAGCTGATGTTGCACATTCTTTGGACAATCTCCAGCGGGGTGTTTTGTCTCAGTACTGATTCCCTTAGTGCCATGTGCGATCTGGCCCCACTATACGTCACTGGTGGTGAGCCCTCAATTTTTGGACACCCGTGACTTCCAGGCTTGTGTCTGATCAAAAGGTGATAATCAGGAAGGGGCTCATCTGAACGAACAATTCTAAGATTGTATGTCTGACTGTAGTTCACAAACTGAATGTCTCTGTCTTGAAGTGGACTTCCAGGGGTGTTGAGTGGTGAAGTCGTGTTAGTGCTTGTAGAGCCTCTCGGTGTGTTCTGTGCACTCATTCCTCCCCTGGATGATGAATATTCACCAGAGGATGATGGCGTACTTGTAGTTCTTTCTTTGTCCTTGCTTAGCCTCTGTGGTGTTGTGGCCTCTGTCATAACCGTTGTTGGACTCGGACTTCTCTGAGTCGTTGGTTGTGGTAGGCTCGGCTTTCTTTTGCCAAATCCTTTGAAATGGCCAAAATACTTCGTTGTAGATTTAGGAGTTGGTGTCGTTGATGAGGGACTCTCTGTCTCCTCGGTCGCTGTTGGAGACCCCTTCAGGATATTATCACTGGTGAGCGGCGTCTTCTTCTTCTTGCTCCGCAGTAGTGGGTTCTTCCAGGGCCGGCTCTGCTCCATCGGGATACTTAACTTCTTCTCGGGCATATCCAGCTCGGCGATGGTGTTACCAAAGTCATCGAATGCCTTGAACACTGACATTGATGTGGACGTGGCTCCGTTACTTCAGGAACAGGGGCACTCAGGTTTGAGAAAAGTGGCTTCCCTCCCTCTGATATATAATGTTGAGCAAATTAGCAGTTGGGGTATATGCTTGAGACATCCGTCGATTCATAATCTAACTGTGACAATCTTTCAGCGCTAAGTGATTTCCATTATTGGGGTGGAGCTATTTCTTGATCTCCATTCCTGAGCCAGCTGAGACTAGTAGTTTGTAGCTACATGAGGGAAACGCATTCAAGCCGGAGTCCAAGATTAAGATTTTACCAAGTCTTGCTGACTCTGATCAAGACAAATTTCTATTGGTGGGTATCTTGTGCTAAGATATGTGCATAACTGCATGCATAGTTTTAGAGCTGATTGTTTTGCCTGGCTGAATTAGAGAAGGAAGATTGCCGGAGCAGATCGTCCCAAATCGGACATTATCCGTGGAGGCGTGGTCTTACCATATTGAGAGGTTTGATTCGAGCACTGAACTGCAAGAATGTTTATTGGGACGAGCTTTTGTGAGATTGAGATGATCAGCTTGACTAGTTACTACCTTATTATATAGTTAATTTTTAGTTTTGAGGTTTTATAGCCATTGTGTAGCTGGAGCTTCGCTCAGTCTTCTTTTGCAGTATGAACCAATATAATTGTAAAATGCGGACGCTATTAATATAGGCGCTTGAGTAGAAGTGTGCCAAAAGAGGCAAGGTTAGGAGCACTGTTGGATACGGGCACGACCGCAAAGCCATGGGGTCGCCTGCACGCGCAAATTGCTGATCATTGTTCTCATGGGTTGCTTTAACAGAGAAGCTTTCAAATTAGCGAGCTATTATATATAAGGTGTACATGACCCCATTCATTGCCATCGTCCTTTGCCCCCAAATTTATCACCACTCGAACCGCTTGGGACGATGAACACGTTGTGACTCTCATTTCTAAGGCTATCTCTTTTGGGGAGCCTCTGAACCAGTCTCACTGTTTGTTGTTCCAGCTTCATCTTCCCCGTTGACCCCACTCACGCCGCTGCCCGCACGGGTGGACACGTCGAGACTATGATTTCTAGGGTTATCTCTTTGGGAAGCCTCTGAACCAGTCTCACTGTTCGATGTGTGAACGGGTGAACGTTGCGACCCAAGAACGTTGTGCCTGTTAAGTGCCGTCTACCAATCATTCCAAGATTCTCTGTCCACACACCTCAAATGTCTCCACGTTATGCTCTTCCAATTTTACTCCAATCGATGAAAAGACCATTCCCATTTCGTGAGTGCGATGTAACTAAGATGTGGGCTTTCGTGCGGTTCGAGTAACAGCAAGATTCATGCGCAGATGGATTCGTTGTATCGTACACCACTTCCCTGACCGTCCGCCATAGGTCACACATAAATACAGAGGCAGCTTTCAATCAGGGAGTGACTGGGTATCTCTTTGTCTGCCGGACTATGGGTGCCGGTACCACTACTTTGGGAATTGATGATGGGGGCAGCAGGTGGAAGCCCGAGGGGCTGGAGATGCACAGGCTGATTTGCAAATGCTGGAGGCTCCTGATGAGTCTTGAGGCAACCACTTCTGGAACAAATCGGTACTTCAATGGATGCAGAAACTGCAAATGACTTCCTTCGTTGACTTCTAAGTAAGTTTGTGCCATTGGGGGAGGTAACTATTGGCGGGGCGGAGGCAGCGCAGCCAGCCGGAGAGGAGCAGATACCAGGCACCCAGTTGGAGCCGGACCTGAAGCACTACTTTTAACACAAAACAGATAGTGGAAGGAGACCAAACAACAAAGATTTGTCACTGGACGCTCGAAGAAGACGATACGCCCCACAACGTAGGCAGCGCAGCGCGCCGAAGAGCAGGGACCGCGGAGAGGTCGTCGAGAGCGCTTGGGTTCAAGATTACGCCACTGGCCCCCTACTTCCCCGACCGAAGGGAGGACTGGCCGGCCGCCGAGGCCCAAGCCTGGGGCGTTATGAGAGATGGTGCAGTACAGTCTCCCGCAACGTAGTGGAGGGCAAGACTACTACGGAACCGTCGAACTACAACGAGGGAGTCCCCGTAGCGCAGCGAAGGTAGACGAACGTCCAGGCTTGTATACGCATATGTTCCATTCATATTCTGTCTGGTTCATCGTTAAAACTCAATTATATTGTAAAATGATAATATTTAAACGGAATATATAATTCACTAGTTAATTATAAATCCACCAAAAAATAGAGTAAAGTTGCTGGGTATTTATTTTCAGGTCTATACCCCTGTTTTTCAGACCTCGAAAATTTCCTCAAAACTCTAAAAATCGCTCTAAGTACCACCAAAAAATCAGAATACTCTTGTATGATAGGCTCAACCTTTCATATCTGTGATCTGGTGTATTTTGGTGGAGTTATTGAGTAAAGAACATGGTTTTAGCGGCGAAGATGTCCAGGTGTATGTCCGGGTGTCGCGACGAGATGTTCGGATGTCCGATCGCTGGCCCAAGTATAAACAAGCCTGCATTATAGGCTCTAGTGAGCGTGTGAGGTCTCTTTTCATTGGGGTTAAACCAGAGATCTGGCTACTGAAAGAGGCAGGTCAATATTCTGTGTAGTACAGGTAGATGACATATCCTCTGGGTCGAAATTTGGAGTCTGTAGCTTCCCTAGAAGGCTTCCAATAGCGTCCAGGAAGGCGATCTGGGGCCAGTATATATGGCCCTATGCCATTGAGTTACCTTAAATGACACGTAGCGCATTCAAATTTCGGGATAGGACTCCCAGATCGGAAGACTGACAAGGACGTCACTTTCCCCATCGTCTTAAACAAGATGACTCGTGATCAGTTGCTACCCCGCTGATTTTATAGCCCTGACAAGCCTGGACGTTCGTCTACCTTCGCGGCGCTACGGGGACTCCCTCGTTATAGTTCGACGGTTCTGTAGTAGTCTTGTATATCCCTGATATCCTACTATTCGTGTCCATATACTTTGATCTAGAAGGTAGATAATGATGGTCTATCTTTGACCACACTCAGCGGTTATGCGACGCATGGTCAATTCCAGCACCTCTGAGTGTTCTCGCTGCTGACCTGCTCACATTAATTCCTTCTGCTGACTCAGTTACAGACACTTTGAAGTTGCTGCATGCCACCAATTCTTCTTCTTCCTCAAATTTCTCCTGGATGTTTCACAGTGTTGTGCCGGTTTGTCTTGTTGAGTTTGCCTTGCAACTGCTGACATTCTCTTCCTAATTGTAAGTAATTACAACTTATAACTCACCAGATACTATTCCAGATAATAACTTTACCATCAGATTGCGTCTACATCGTCTTCTGTTCCTCCAACTTCACTGACTGAGCTAGTCAGCTCCCACTGTATGTTGACTCTCTTATTGGCTGTGACTTCCCCACTGTCTTTCCAGAACATATAACAACACAACTCATAGGCTTGAGCCTTTCAGGATGGTATCTGATACTCCCAATCGCCGGTTTTGCTTCTTAGCTGGTTTTCTTAGCTGGTTTTGCTGCTGCTACTGTAGGTTTTGGGGTTTTTGTGATATGGGTGAGCCGGTCTGCATCGGTCTGGAATGGACCTGATTACATAATTACTCATTACATAATCACTCTTCTTCAGCGTGTAGCGTGCTCCTTTTGAGCGCGAATTGAACTTCGGTTTTAGTCGCTGATAGACGGATTTAACACCTACATAGCTTCTGCAATTAATCTGCTAAATCCATCCAGCTATATATGCATGCAATCAATATCCCCAATCGGGTGGTGAGGAGAATATTTCAAAAGGCCGAAAGAGGAAGTTACGCTTTTAGGAAGAAGATGCCCCTCAGGTTTTTTTGACTCGGAACAGATGTGCTGCGCGTACCGTGCTCATCTCACGAGTCAAAACCGAGACCCGCGACTGGTTTGGCCTCTGATTACCGCAAAATTGACCATGTGTCAGACCCTTTGTACGTATAAAGATGCGGATGGATCCACTCTTCGGATCATCAGCTTGACGTCCTTTCGCTTGTCAGATTTCTTCTCTTCCACTGTCACTACTTCAACGGACACAGACCGGAACTTTCCATAATCACAGAGCATACAATGTCAGATTCAACAGCTGTCAAGCCTGCAGGCCGCACCATCCTCGCCTCTTCCATCGCGAAGACCTACATTGCTGAGGTTGAAGACGGTGTCAAGGCACTTGGGAGATCGCCTAAGTTGGTTGGTTTCCTTGCGAATGAAGACCCTGCCGCAAAGATGTACGCCGACTGGACCGGTAAGACGTCTGAGTCTCTTGGTTTCACGTACGAGTTGAGAGTCGTTGACAAGGATGAGCTTGAGGAGGCCATCATCGAAGCCAACGTGGATGATGCTGTTGATGGTATCATGGTCTACTTCCCGGTCTTTGGAAACAGACAGGATCAGTACCTCCAACAGGTTGTCTCACTTGAAAAGGACGTTGAGGGGTTGAATCACAAGTACATCCAGAACATGTACCACAATGTCAGATACCTCGACAGTGAAGAAACCCAAAAGTCCATTCTGCCATGTACACCATTGGCTGTTGTCAAGATTTTGGAATATCTCGGTGTATACAGCAGTCTGTTACCACACGGAAACAAGCTTTATGGAAAGCAGGTTGTCGTTGTGAATAGATCTGAGATTGTTGGTCGTCCTCTTGCCGCTCTTTTGGCCAACGATGGTGCCACTGTCTACTCCGTTGATCTTGATGGTACCCAGAAATTCACAAGAGGCGAGGGTTTGAAGCTGACCAGACACAAAGTTGAGGATGTGAGCATGTCTTTGGAGGAGGTTTCCAGAAACGCTGACGTTATCGTCACCGGTGTTCCTTCTGCTGCCTACAAGTTCCCAAAGGAGTACGTCAAGGACGGTGCTGTCGTTGTCAACTTCTCCAGTGAAAAGAACTTCAACGTTGATGTTAAGGAGAAGGCGGCTTTGTACGTTCCGATGATCGGTAAGGTCACCATTGCCATGCTCTTGAGAAACCTGCTCAGATTGGTTGACAACAAGGCCGGTAAGACCGCCAAATAATGTGACCTTGATATGTTTTTTTGTTCGTTTTTAGTACTGTTGGTATATATATATGTTTGGATAGAGACCGTTGAAGCTTCTTAAATCTAGACGAGGTTTGCATTACTTCGGGATCCCGGATGGTTCATGAGATCACATATACCGACTATAGCAGCTAGCTCCTTGAAATCCATGAGTGGAATGGTACCCAGGCTTTTGAAACCTACGTCTACAACGGATCCTATGACGTACCCATGCTATTTATTGAGTAAAAAGACACTCAATCTATGTTACAGCTTCCTGCAAGGAAGAAAAAAACCCGACTAACTTTTGTTGTATGCACCAATGCTCCAGAAGATCACTTCTTGGCCTTCTTAGGAGCCGGCTGCTCTGGCTCATTTTCATACACTGGATCATCAAAGTCTTCACCAACCTGGTCATATCTCTTCTTGAGACCCTTCATCTTTCTTGTCTGCATCTTGTTCAACTCCTGCTTACCAACATGGACTCTTCCGATCTTGTCACCCATCAAGTCCATCTCAACGTTCTTCACAGTCTTAGCAACCAACTGCTTAGCCTTCTTGAGAGCCTCCTTCTCCATCTCTGGTGAAGCAGCCTCACGTCTGCCAACAGCAAAGTCAAATCTTGGACCAATCTCGTTCAACTCCACTCTTGGGACCTTTTGACTACTCTTGAATGTCTTCAGTGTGTACACTCTGAAGTTCACCTGTGGCAATGGCTGTCCCTCCTCGTGATCACCAGCAGTGATAGAGATGATGTACTGAAGACCAGCAACATCTTGCAGGTCAGTGGTCTCACCTCTGAAGAAATCAAGGAAGAGAGACTTGATGTGCATGTAGACTGGGTGACTCTCGAAGACACCACCGTTGAATGTGAACATTGGTTTGAGACCCACGGCAAATGTGGACTTGCGGAAGTCTTGTAGGAGCTTGAAGTTGTCCATGATCAAAAGCTCAATCATGTCGTAGATCTTGTAACCAAATGTTCTGACGAAGGTCAAGTTGTTCTTTCTCTTCTTACTGGAGCTCGAAAACACAAGCAACGATGTGTCATTCTTCTCAGAGAAGAACTCAAGCTTGGAAGAGTCCTCGAATGGTCTGATCTCGTTCTTCTTAGAGAATCTCTTGATATTTGGCTTTTTCAAGGCACTGAGGTCAACCATAGCATCATGAAGGACCTTGTTACCGGTGGAACCAGCAACGAAGAGGGCAGACTTGACGTTCTCGACAAGCTTGGCTTCCTTGTTCTTGAGTGCTCTCTTAGAACGAGCGTTCTTTGGCTTGACAGTTCTGATCATCTTGGAATGTACTTCAGAGGAGGTGGTGTGAATGACAGAGAATTGTTCCCGTCTCCACGCTTTAGAGCTGAGCAGTGGCATAAATTTTTCTTCCCCCTCCGATGAGCTAGACTTCCGAGGGCATTTTGGGGAGTTGAATTCCGGGAGCGAAATGTGTTGATCTCAAAATTTTGGACGGCAGCAACAAGAAACATAAACAAACAATCCTTTTTGGCAGAGACGTTCGTTGAAGGAATTGCCCGTCGATAACAAGTCCGTCCGATACAAAGAGTCCCACCAGATATGGCAGATCTTGAATCGAGGAAGCCGTCACCGTCATTCACTGCCCGTGGCTTCACCACCAGAGACGGTTTGAGTGATGCCAGATCTCCATCCAAGGAGCCAACAAAGAGAAATCACCAGTTCACAAACACATCAGCCGAGCTCACAGGGAACAGCAACTACACGGTCTCCAAGATTGCTGCTAATCCAACTGCACTACAAAACTTGGCCTCTTCGACGTACACTGGAAGTATCAACGAGAACACCAGTCACGCCCTCCTCATTTCAGACCAGTCTGTCTACGTGTGGAAGTATAACTCCAACGATGACATCCCTACAACTACACAGCTTCCGGTAACTCCATCAAACAATGGCTTCCAGCCACTTGCTCTGCTTGTTTCTCCATCTGCAGGAAGCACAGACCCAGGCGTTGTTGTCATCAACTCACACTCTGGTCACATCAGATACTACGAGAACATTGAGAGCGCATCAGCAATTGGAATTCTTCACCAGCGCAAAGGACTTGAGTTCCAGCTCAAGCTTGCAGACAGAGAGTATGTCACTGTTGCAGAGTCGATCGAGCCAGCAGGTGTACTACTGTCTACCATCACAGGACGCGTCATCCTCTTGTCATTGAGAGACGCTGCAGGTAAAGCATCCATCAAGACATCTGAGATTGTTCACAGACAAGCAAATTTCTTCAGCAGTGCTGTTGCTCCACAGAAGCAGATGTCTGCCATCAAGGCTGGCGCAATTGTTGGTCAGGGCGAACGTGTTGTTGCTACCATCACAAGAGGTGGCCATTTCCAAGTAAGATCCTGTGCAAGAGACGGACAATCCAAGGTTGGCTTTGAGCAAGAACTCTCAGAGATCCTGATAGAACATATTCAGGAAGACAGCAGGTACCAAGGAATCGATCTCTCAAAGAAGCTGGAAATTGTTGACATGGCATTGCTTCCTCACTTTGACCAGGACGTCTTCCTTGTACTGGCTGCCCTTGAGGTTTCCCCACGTCAAACTTTCTATATCCAGTTCGTCATCAGAAGAGAACAGACACGCTTCCTTCTCTTCTCTGCTTACAGAATCCGCACATACACCAAACCATACGAGAAAAAGCCAGAGCTCTATGTTCCAGCTCCTGGCTCCACTGCATTCATTGTCTTTGACAACGTTGTTGTTCTTGCTCAACTACCTACAGTATTGGACCACAAGATGAACAACAGACTCAAGAAGTGGGAAGACATCATCACATTCAGATCCGATGTGAACATTGTTGGAAGTGGCTCAGAGAATCTGAAGGAGGTTGACGGCGAGATTGTCCAGTATCCATCCCTATACGTCATGATTCCACAGGTTGGTGTTCTTAGAATTGAGAGGCTTAATGGAAATGACGAGAATGCTTACGAGGCATCATCTTCACGTGTGCTGAAAACACATATTGAACAGGCCGTCTTCTATGGAGAGTCGACTCCTGGTCCATTGGAGTTCGACATCCCTGACGACATTGAGATTGATAACAGCGAACTGAAGACAGATCTTCTTGCTGTTGCTGAGGAGATTTTGACGTCAACCTCACCATACCTCCCACCAAGACTCTCGTCATTGGAGAGCCATTTGGAGCTTCGCCAAAAGAAGTCTGAGAAGCTTCTTCATTATGCCGCTTCCAATTTTGCAGAGAGACTTGACAACGACACCAAAATCGAACTTATTGCCTCGTACGAAAAGATTGCTGCTGGGTTGAGTCTACAGAGATGCCTTTCGAAGTTCTCAGGTAATACACTCCTGGCTGTTGAGCTTGACAATGCCGTCGGCTCGGCAAAATCAAAACAGTCTGCTTCTGACTTCATTCTCGAGGGGTTGAATGATTTGAACAGCTTCTTATCCGACCTATTCAAGAGACTGAGTAACTCGAGAAACCTGGAGCTGATTGCTGGTGAGATTGCTACCACAGTGTACTCTTCTGTCATTGATGCTGAGAAGAAGTTCCGCTATGATCTCTTTGGTCTCAATGCAACAGAGACTGGCCAGACCGAGCCGTGGTTCACCACCCATGAGATTTATGTCACTCTCAATGAGTTGTTCCAGAAGTTTGTTGAGATCAAGTCGACTTCGCCAGCTGATGACGAGACCCGCCAAGTTGCTGTTGCATTTGCACAAGTGTTGTTTTACGATTTGCAGCAGAAAATTGAGTGGCTCAAGAATAAGCCAACAAAGACAAGAGCTGACCAGGATGTGTTGGAGAAGGATCGTGCTTTCCTTAGTGCGAGATCTGACATTTGGACCAAGAGTCTTGTGCTGTTTGGTGCAAAGGCTGAGGCTTTGGCCATTGCTGAGGCATACAACGATTTGAAGTCATTGGCAGAGATCACAGAGGACGACCGTGAAAATGCCAAGGAAGAGGAGGAGTTGGACAGCATCCATATGCGCTTTGACTACTTGTTCAACAAGTTTGGTTACGATTTTGCTGAGACGCTGTACAACTACTACATTCAAACGGGCAAGTACCAGATCTTGTTGTTTGGGTTCCCGCAGTACAGTCATTTGCTGCAGACATTCTTCTTTGAGAACCAACATGGTAAGATCTCATGGATCAAGGACATGTTGGATGGCGACTACAATAAGGCTGCTGGTGTGCTGTTCTCTGTGACTCAGAAGAACGACGATAAACAGACGCACAGACACTCCTTCCTCAGTATTGCCAAACTTTCTGCCCTTTGTGCTACTGATGGAAATGACGACCTTCTACAGGACATTCAAGAGGAGCTTGATTTCGTTGAGGCACAAGAGGGTATCATTGATCAGATCTCCGAATTCATCAAGTCTGACAGTGACCCAGCTGCACAAGTCGATGCCGTCACTAGTGTTTTGCTCAGCGCGCCATACAAGAGTGCTGTTTCTTCCATCAGCAAGCAGTCATTCCAGAGGGCCATGTCAAGATTGCTGAGCAACAACTCTCTTTCGGTCAATGAGCTTGTGGATGCATATACACTTCTGGACTCTCGTCTCACGAACTCGAAGACAAACAACTACTGTGCTCTCAAGGTGATTCACTTGGCCAATCTTTCGGAGTCTGTCAAGGTTGTGAATGAGAAGTTGGTATGGAGACGTGCCATTTTGAGTGACGATTGGCTGGGAATCCTCAGTCAGACTAACAAGACGGATGAGTACACCAGAGAGCAATCTGAGGAGACTGTGCTGTATGAGACACTTTTGAACTTCTTCAAGGACGAGCTGTTTGTCAGAAACAACGACTACCAGATCTCACTTCCAGATGTTCGCTCCCTGACAGAGCTGGACTCAGATGAGTCATTATTGGCAAGATACAAGTTCATTGGAGCTGCTGATTTGCCACAGCTGAAGAAGGAACTACAAGATGAGATTGATGAGATCAAGGTGCTGGTGATGGACTATGATCTTGAAGGCTGGATCAAGGGATTGATTGGTACAGCTAACAAGGTCAGCGGTGCTGAGAGAGTGATCAACTATGGTCAGCTGACTATTGAAAATGTCTAAGTTGATTGAAAAACAATAGAACTGAACTGATTGTAATATATAAGTAGTACGCCAATCAAAAACCCAGACGTGGCCCTGCCACAGACGAATGGACTTATTCATTATCATCTCTGATTCTCAATCTCACGAGGGTCTCAGGGAGTGGGGGATCTTCCTTGTTCTCAAAGTCTGTTTCCGTGTATGTTGCCAGACTCACTAGACGTGTTGTTAGTATGGGTGCTTGAAAGGGTGGGTGCTTGAAAGGGTGGGGAGATCCACAACAACTTACTGGATGCCAATGAGACAGATTTGATGATGTGATTCCAGTTGGACATGACAAGTGCTGTAGCTGATTATTTTGTTATTAATGCTGTTTGGGGAGGTGGTGTTGGAGTGACATACCTTCTGTCCCGTCCGCTAGCGTGTCGAGTTTGGTGTCAAGCTGTTCGAGTTGTGAGCAGAGCGTGTCTGCGAGTTCTTTGACTTGGTAAAGTTGTTCAAGTTCTCTTCTCTTCTCATTGATTCGTTGCTGGAGGGACATTTGTGCTGCGTTAGTTGGTTGCTGGTTGTTGTTGATGGAGTTCAAGATGATGTTGTTGTTTGGTTCACGCGTGTTTTGATTTTGGTACTGGGGAAGAAAAAAAAAAAACCACACCAAGCCGATGGCATGTCTACTGCAAAGTCCACCACCACGGGACTACAGAACAAGATGTTTGTACTACGGCCTGCCAAAACACGGCTATTTCATACGACAGCACTCCGGTTTGCCAAAAAGCCAGCCAAATCCTCGAAGTCTTCCAAATCCAAACCATCCTCATCGGTTCATGCACTTCTAGGCCGTTCATCAGCCAAACTGAGTGTTGGAATCGTTGGGCTCGCCAACGTGGGCAAATCCACTTTCTTCCAATCAATCACCAAGTCGACACTGGGGAATCCGAACAACTACCCCTTTGCCACCGTGGATCCTGAAGAGGCGTTGTACAAGGTTCCAAGTGAGAAACTGGACATGCTTGCAGGTGTGTATGGCAGTCAGAAGGTGTTTGCGTCATACTTGAAGATTGTTGACATTGCAGGGCTAGTGAGGAACGCATCCAAGGGTGAAGGGTTGGGGAACCAATTCTTGAATGATATCAGAAATGTGGATGGTATCTTCCATGTCGTTCGTGGGTTTGATGATGATGAGATCACTCATGTGGAGATGACTGTGGATCCAGTGAGAGATATGGAGATTGTGGCCGATGAGTTATTGTTGAAGGACTTGGAGACAGTGGAGGCTGCTATTGAAAGGAATAAGAAAGGCATAAAGAGTATGAAGGCTGGTGAGAGGAAGGAGATCGAGAGGGAGAACGAGATCTTGGAGAAGTTGAGTGAGATTATGACGGAGAAGGGACGTTTGTTGAACCATACTAGTTGGACAGAAGATGAGGTCAATGTGGTAAATCAGCACAAGTTCTTGACAGCAAAGCCAACTCTTTACTTGCTGAATGTGTCCAAGGAGGACTACTTGTCAGGAGAGAACAAGTACATCAAGGATGTGGAGGCATGGTTGGCAGAGCACAGTCCTAATGAGAAGGTTGTCATGTTCAGTGCAGATCATGAACACGAGTTTGTTGAGAGTACACAGAGATCTGGGGTCATTGACAAGATGGTTGGTGAGATGAAGGGCCTGTTGAATCTGATCAGTTTCTACACGATGGGGCCTATGGAGGCTCGTGAATGGAACGTCAAGCTCGGATCTACAGCACCAGAGGGAGCCGGAATGATCCACACAGACTTGCAGAAGGGGTTCCTGAATTGTAATGTGTGGAAATATGACAAGGTTGTTGCTGCCAAGGATCAGATTGTCGGTGGACAGATTGACAAAGCGGTCAAGTTCGAGAAGCATGGCAAGACGTATGAGATTGAGGATGGAGACATCATGTTGATCAATGCTGTTGGTGGTAAGACACGTTGATGTGTATATAATTCAATACCATTTGTATCTAGAGGGACTACGAGTAAGATTGGCTTCAATTGAACATTTATTGTGCAAACAGTTGCGCTTGATGACTGATGTGGATGTTAGTAAGGTGATCAGAGAAGATCCAATCCACTTGAACTCCACCATCACACTGGTGGATACACCTGGGCAGTGTATAGTCAGAGCATTAGACAAATTTTCTTCTCATGAACAGATTTTAGTCGAAGAGCTGGGTTTATGTTTGTCCTGAGGACGTGTTCTCATCATAAAAGCGTGGATGGTTGGGGAGGAAGTGGAGAGCGGGGAGGAAGAAAGGAGGGAGACATACCAATTGAAGAGCCTGTGTCTTACTGTGAGCAGCACAGAGAGCTCGACGGGAGTGAATCAGAGACCAAAGATCCGAGTTAGCAAAAAGAAAAGAAGCTCCACGACCAAAAGCTCAAAAGGTCAAAAAGCTCCAGAACAAAAAAAGCAGGAAGAATTTTCTGTTGGCGACACGGACGAAAATGGCAGCGAAGGCCGAAAATTCCGTTATGAGCCCCGCGAAATTAGGGCAAGCATGTAGGGGCGAGGCTGAGGAGCGGTGTGGCGGTAGTTTATGCACTACAATGACTACGAGTCGGGGTAAGATGTCTCGAGACGAGCGTGCACAGGGTTCTGAGGATGCTCTGTATGTGGAGTGGTCGGACTCGAAGGCCCCCTCCAAACGCCCAAGAGAGCCCCGACGGTTGTGCCATCTTGCGGCTCCTGCAGCCGCCTATTGTTTCGGCTCTGCGCACCACGAGACTACAGCGATCAAGGAGGACGGGTAGAGGACAGCCACACGGACAGGAATAGCCGTGCAGAAGGGGCCAACAGGGAAACAGGGGGCTCGTATGCTGCTAGATTGTCTTGTTGGACGCTGCAACCACTTTCGGGTGGGAATACAGAGATTGGCAGCGAAAATAAAAGACTGTGTGGTGCCACCCAAACGCACTGGGCACCTGCCACCTTCCCACCTGGCTGTCTGTGGCTGCGTGTTGCGTGTACTGCGCGTGATGGCGATCTTATATAAGAGTCCACGGGGCCTTATCTTTTTTCCATCTTTAGGAACAGATCCTCTTTTACTCTCTCTAATACAACACAATTGCAAGATGCCTATTGACCCACTCGTCCTAGTACACCACCACCACCAGTCACTAGGAGCAGAGTCACACAGATCTGCCGCCCTAGCTGCGCTCAAGAAACACAATGGCAATGATGCAGCAGCTGAAGACGCAATTGAAGACGAAGGAGAGCTTGAAGATGACACACTTGATCTCTCTGCCTCGGCTATCCGTCACTACTTTGCCACACGTCTCTCCTCCTTGGGACAGGTCCACTTCCAGCACGCAGCAGATATCAACCCAATCCCTGCACTCCGCGAGATGACAGCACACAACTGGAACTTCTTCTTCATGGGCATGCTTGCTTGGTTCTCAGCCTCTTTCGACTTCTTCCTCACAGCAGTATCTGGAACTTACATTGCTGACTCGCTCAATGTCACCACAGCAGACATCACTTGGGGTCTCGCCGCCGTGCTCATGGTTAGATCTGTCGGAGCTATCATCTTTGGCCAATGGACTGACAAGTACTCAAGAAAGTGGCCCTACATCACTGCTGCTGCTATGTTCTGTGTCCTTCAGATTGGTACAGGCTTCTGCAAGACATACCAGCAATTCCTTGCTGTCAGAGCTTTGTCTGGTATTGCCATGGGTGGAACGTATGCCACAGCTGCTGCAACCTCTTTGGACGACGCCCCTGTTGCTGCTAGATCCTTCCTCTCTGGGCTCTTCTTCTCTTCTTATGCATGGGGTATGGTCTTCGCTGCAATCTTTTGGAAGGCATTCCAAGACACTGCTGAGAGTTGGAAGGCGCTATTCTGGTTCTCTGCTGGTATCCCGTTCCTCCTCATTGTATGGAGACTCTTGACTCCTGAGACCCTATACTTCCAGCGTGTTCTCAAAGCAAGACAACTTATCCACCAAGACGACGTTGCCGCTGGCACCTACCACAAGCTCACATTCAAGGAAAGCATGGCAGAACTTCGCCAGACTGTCAGCAAGTATTGGATCCTCTTCCTCTACTTGGTCCTCCTCCTCGCGGGCTCCAACTTCCTCGCACACGCATCCCAAGATATGTTCCCAACCATGCTTCGTAAGCAGCTTGAGTTTTCTGACGACGCCATCACAGTTGCTATTGTCATTTCCAACCTTGGAGGTGTGGTTGGCGCAGTGGTCGTCGGTGTTGTTATGGAGGTCCTCGGCCGTCGTTTGTCAATCATCCTCTGCTGTATCCTCGGTGGTGCAATCACATACCCTGCCCTGATGCTTCAGACACACTCTGCTGTCTTGGGTGCTGGTTTCTTCTTTTTCTTTTCAGTGTTGGGTGTGTGGGGTGTCATCCCTGCACACTTGTCCGAGTTATCTCCACCAGATGCCCGTGTCTTGGTCTCTGGACTGGCATACCAGCTGGGTAACTTGGCATCGTCTGCTTCTTCTACCATTGAGACAAGACTTGCTGCAAACTGGCCTTTGGAGTTTGACGAGGCCGGTGTTGCCACCAAGCTGGACTATGCAAAGACAATTGCCTGTTTCACTGGTGCTGTGTTCATCTACACACTCATTATGACTATCTTGGGCCCAGAGAAGTTCCACAGAGACCTGTCCTCCCCAGTAATGAAGACATACATTGACAAGGTCATTGAATTCGAGAACTCGGACTTGGAGAAGCCAGCCAGCTCAACGAACTCTCAGGATACGACGGACACAAAGGAGTCATCATAAGCTCTCCTCAATACCTCACCATCAACCACCCATCATCATTCCATCACAACAAAAGACAACCTGAACCCATCCATCATCACCACATACACTTGTACACTACATGATGCGATAAGCGGTGCAGATTTCGAGATCACTGCACCGCTTCACCTCTCTCTTTCGAAGCCGGATACTAACGTTTGATCTCTTCAGGTGGCAGAAGCCATACACCACTCTTCCCAAGGCGCTGTCGGTGTTATTGACTATGTAAAGTTTGGATAACAGCGTTGATAGAACATAAATTCATTCTTATAGCTTTTAGTACTTGCAATTATTTTGATCTTTGTAGCTAGTTGGAACGAGACTGACTCGACGGCGCCTTGCCTGTGAGACAAGAGACATATTGAGGCACCCCCTACTCCAGGCACCCTCATTCAGCCGCCCTCATACAGCTGGATCTTCCCAGAACTCATATATGGCAGGTACGGCATACGGTATACGAGTAGTTTCTGGCATTATAAGTCAACTATAGACTGCCAGGAGTGGATCATATGTTACCACTACTGCCTCTTCGTGGGAGGGTGCTCCTTTCGCTGCAAGATCGACCTTGTTTGGTGTGTTCTTCTCCTCATAGGGTAAGAGTACGGCCTTTGTTGCAGTCTTCTAATGCGAATTCGGCTAGTACACGTTTCAGAGTTGTCACTACAAGAAGCACGTGTCGACCAGGTTTGGCATATTAGTTGGTAACCTCTCCTGATCTGCCTACTCCACGGACTGGCTGAGAACTGGCTATTGAAGTTTGGTGCTGATGGCGTTGCTACTTGGCAAGGACTATTGCATACTTCACTGGTGCCGTGATCGTGAATATTGCTTCTTCATCAGACTCACTGGTCACGAAGAAAAGTCTTGCTTCCCCAGTGTTGAGCAAGAACATGAGTCGTGTCACCGCGCTCGAGAAGGCATCTTTGGTAACACAGAGTACCAGGTGACTGCTTCTTGTGCATATGAGAGCTTGAATCAGAGGTAGAATGACAGATGAATAGACAGGGTAATCATACGACTCTGTAGAGGATCACCGGATAATCTGTTGAAGCATTTGGTTGCCAACGTCTTGGCATGAGGCGGCCCTCGGAGAAACTGATCACAAGCCTCACCTCATGTTTATCCGATCACAAGGCGGCCTCGAACGATGAACCACCTTGAGGAGAGAGTAGAGGAAGAGCCACCATTCATTGGAGACAGAGACACTTGGATAGTATAGCTGGATTCCCGAGGCCCATATTGGCCATGAATTGAAGCTGGGAGTCGAGACACGAAGAAATTTTGAGTGGCGCTTCTTGCTCTGCATCAACAACCCCGGATCGGATGGGGAGTCATGAGTTACTCCTAGGACAGTCACTGGGATTAGCTCACACTGTTATACGTGTTAATCAGTTGGAAATCAGTTGGAAATCAGCTGGAAATCAGTTGGATATAGCGGAATGTTTCACGCAGCCACAGAGTGACGCTTGAAACCTCACCAGCATCGGCATGATGCACCCCACGAAAAAGACCCTACCCCGGACACCCACCTCCAGACGTCAAGGGTGCTAGAACAAAGGAACTGTATATGATTGGGTGAGAAGTTGTTATATATAATGGCGTTACATCTCTGTCGGACTGTATTATCTGCTCCGATCACGGAGCACTCGGATCTGTGTTCCATTATGACTAGTCGCTAGGGCTGTACAAAAGAGTGGGGGTACACCGGCTGAACACCGTCTCATGAGCTCTAGCCTTACAACACCCTGATCAGCCGTATGATGCTGTGATGGAAGAGCGAGTGCGAAGGTGTCGTGAATGGTTTCTGGGCTATGGCTCGAAGCCAAGAACAGACGCCGTTGACAGTGTCTTGGTTGTACAGCTCGTCGGAACACCATCCCGTGAAGTTAAAAAAAGCAAGATCCAAAAAGGAGCTCCAAGTATCCAGAACGGATATGGAAGGCCTTCTACATGACTCCGGGGAGCACAGCAAGATTTTTAACGGTTCCCCACGTTTTTGTAGCCACACCGTTAGGGCAAGGGTACATACTTCAGACGCCGGAAGAACCGCGCTTAACACCGGGAGATGAAGACATCAACTCAGAGCAAAGAGAACAGCACCAGCTTCATCGACTGATGGATCTAAGATAAATCGACCCAGGATCTCTTTCTTCGTGACTTGAAACTATAAAATATGGCAGCAGGAGAGCGTTCGATGGGACGACTGATCCGGAAAATTTACTGGATTAGAGCTCCGAACCGCCGTGGGCAGACACCATAGCTGATGAGAGGTGAGTTTCGATGGCAAAACACCACAAATCATGGGGTATAAAAGGAGTCATTTTGGTGACCGGATACATGAGGCCCTGTGGTATAACAGGTACATTTTGCGGGGATTTCAGTAGATCTGTGATCTTTTCAGTAGTCATTTCCTTCACCCCCAAATCTCGCCGGGCGTCTATCACTGCCCAATGCGGCCTCTTCCCGCGTCAGTGTTCCGTGATATGTTCTGCCAGGGCCGCATCCTGAGCGATTTTGGATATCCACCACCAGAAGGGCTGAACCATATACAAAAGAACTTTGGGCTCAGCCGGATATATCTCTGCGGGTTCCGAGTGCCCTCAGGTGTATAAATACAGCGCACCCGCCCTCAATATGTTCAGTGGTCTGGTTATGAACTCGACACACATACAAACATTTACATTCACACATGTCTGATAAAGTGAAAAACGAAGGAACCCGCCATGCGGAAGGTATCGTTGAAGAAGACGAGAAACCCGACCTCTCATGGCCTTCCATCAAACACTACGCCATCACAAGATTCACATCCCTCACAGAACTGCATCTCAACTCCATCGGTGACATCAACCCTATCCCTGCTCTTCGTGAGATGACAGCCTACAACTGGGCCATGTTCACCATTGGTATGCTTGCCTGGTTCTCTGCATCCTTTGACTTCTTCTTAACTGCCGTTTCCGGTACTTTCATTGCCGAGTCTCTTAACGTCACTACTGCTGACATTACATGGGGTCTTTCAGCTGTGCTTATGGTCAGATCTGCAGGTGCTGTCATTTTTGGTCTCTGGACTGATAACTACTCCAGAAAGTGGCCATACATTGCTACTGCCTTTATGTTCATGGCTTTGCAGATCGGTACCGGTTTCTGTAAGACGTACGAACAGTTTTTGGCCGTCAGAGCTTTGTCCGGTATTGCTATGGGTGGTACATACGCCACTGCCGCTGCTACCTCCTTGGATGATGCTCCAGTTGCTGCCAGATCCTTCTTGTCTGGTCTTTTCTTCACTGCCTATCCATTCGGTTTGGTGTTTGCTGCCATCTTCTGGAAGGCGTTCTCTGAGACTGACAAGACATGGAAGGCTCTCTTCTGGTTCTCTGCTGGTATCCCATTCGTTTTGATCTGCTGGAGACTCATGATGCCAGAGACTCTTTACTTCCAGCGTGTCTTGAAGGCCAGAGTTCTGATCAAGGAGGACCAGATCAAGGCTGGTACATATGTCCAGCCATCCTTCAAGACCAAAATGTCCAACACTGTTGCTCTTTGCAAGAAGTACTGGATTCTTTTCATTTACTTGGTTCTCTTGCTTGCTGGTTCCAACTTCTTGACACATGCTTCTCAGGATATGTACCCAACCATGCTCAGAAAGCAACTTGAGTTCTCTGAGGATGCCATCACAGTCGCCATTGTTATCTCCAACTTGGGTGGTGTCATTGGTTCCATCATTGTCGGTTTGGTCATGGAAATCCTTGGTCGTCGTTTGTCTTTGATCATCTGTTGTATCCTTGGTGGCTGTTTCACGTACCCAGCCTTTATGATCAAGAGCGACCCTGCCGTCCTTGGTGCTGGATTCATGCTTTTCTTCAACGTCATCGGTGTCTGGGGTGTCATCCCAGCCCACTTGTCCGAGTTGTCGCCATCCGATGCTAGAGCTCTGATCTCTGGTTTGGCTTACCAGCTTGGTAACTTGGCTTCTGCTGCATCTTCAACCATCGAGACCAGACTTGCCTCGAACTGGCCATTGGAGTTCAATGCCGCTGGTGAGGCCACAAAACTTGACTACGCAAAGACTATGGCTTGTTTCACCGGTGCCGTGTTCATCTACACACTGGTTGTCTCCTTCATTGGACCAGAGAAGTTCCACAAAGACTTGTCCTCACCAGTCATGAAGGAGTACATTGGAAGAGTTATTGACGCTGAACAGGATGTTGAGGGTCACATTCCTTCAGACGGCTCTGGAAAGGATGAGAGTGATAATGATCACCACATTTGATCATTTATGAAAAAGGTATATTGGATATTATAATATTCTATGGTTAGTGAGTTGTTTTGATAATTGATTGTAGTTCAAGCTCTATATTCGCCTATTTACATCCTCTCATTAATTGTCATCATCATTCCTTGCCGCCACCAGGCACAATCTTGAAGGACAAGATATCGTTCTTGCCGATGTCAACAGTGTCATCTTCACTCACTCTCTGGCCACCCACACCTTCGATAGCAGCGATAGTGACATCACCCATGATGTATCTGGCAACCTTTCCAACTGGAGTTCCCTTTCTTATCAGCATACAGTCTCTGAAGACGTTTGTTCCGTTTCCTGAAACGAAGGTGTGAATGTTTCTGACGGTGTAGACCGGGACAAGCTGGAGGACATCAGAGGCAGCTTGGAGAACTTGAACAACACCAGTGGATCCAAATCTGTAAAGAACCAGGTCTCTGATGTTCTCTATACGGTTTAGG
This sequence comes from Petasospora veronae, assembly GCA_030563065.1. Taxonomy (NCBI): domain Eukaryota; kingdom Fungi; phylum Ascomycota; class Saccharomycetes; order Phaffomycetales; family Wickerhamomycetaceae; genus Petasospora; species Petasospora veronae. The sequence continues at coordinate 69,850 of JAKUBA010000009.1, read as the reverse complement.
AGCTTTTCATCCAACTCCTTGAGCGTCTCATCATCTGGGAGGTCCTCCTTCGTGTCGATGAACTCTGTACCTTCTTCATACTTGATGTAGCCTTGCTTGGCCAACTTGCGCAAGAATACCTCCGTAATTGCACTTGTGAGCACAGCCTTGGTCTCTGGGTACTTGAGAATGATCTTGGAAACGTTCTTGTCACTGTCTGGGTGATCGATTTTGTTCAAAGCAAGGACCGTAGGGAACTTCTCTGCCATGAATGCCTTGACCACCTCTGTGATTCTCGCATCGTCCCAGTCCTCCAACTTGCCTGGCTTGCCCATTCTGTCCACAGCACGAGCAATCATCTCTCTGTTTGCAGAATAACCAGCAAACTGTGTAGTCAACGTGTCCACAATATTCGACTTTGTCGCCGTGTGTCTTCTGACGATACTTCCCCATCTCTTCTGCAAGTTTCCCTCAATCCACAATCTGATCTCATCCTGCAGCCACTCAACATCCTGCAGCGGATCATACCCCCTCGTATTCTTTCCCTCGGCATTAGTAGTTCCACTGACATCCACCACATGGATCAGGGCATCCGCATGACGCAAATCATCCAAGAACTTGTTTCCCAGTCCCTTTCCTTCATGCGCACCAGGCACCAGTCCAGCGACATCCAGCAACAGGATCGGAACATGGCGCTTACCATCGGTGCACCAGCCATAGTTCGGCTTGCACAGGGTTTGTTTCCCATGACGCGCACATGCACAGTCCACTTGGAGGTATCCTGTGGCTTTGTTCGGGTCGATGGTTGTGAAGGGGAAGGAACCCGTTTTGGCAGATGCGTCAGTCAAACTGTTCAGAGTGGTGGATTTACCACTGGATGGTTTCCCGACAATACCGATTAGTGGGTCTCTGGCCATTGTAGACTGTTGGTTGTGGTGTGGTGGTGGAGAATGCTGGTGGTATCAATGGTTTGGACGTTGATGTATCCCATCGCGGTTTTTTTTTTTCTTCCCCGAGGCCATCTCTCCAAGCTCCCGGCTCCATCAACAGAACAACAGATTCAACTACAGCCATTACAGAAAATATAAAGCGTCTTTGTTCTTTGATATATTATATATACACGTCTCATTGCGTGGTTTCAGTGTGTCGTTGCCATCATTTCGGAACAGCAGCTCCATCCTCCAACTTCAGCTTCTTGTTCTGCTGGCCGGCCTCGAGGTTCTCAATGTGTCTGCGTAGAGACTCCTCTGTGGCATTCCTCGTCTTTTCCAGGCTCTCCAGCTCAGAAATCCTGCTACGGTACAAGTCATTGACGAGCTCCAGCTCCGAGATCCTCGTCTTGAGCCTGTTCACTTCATCATGTGAAGGCTCCGCGACAGCTGGTGTGTGCTGGGCAGGAGCAGAGCTTGGTGGCTGAGTAGAACTCGTGCTGTTGTTCAGCAGTGAGAAGGCAGACGGGTTTGTCAGTGAGTGCTGTGGGCCAAAGGATGGGGAGGAGTAGGAGAAGGATGAGACAGGGTTGAGCAAAGATGGAAGCTTGTGGTTGCCATTGAGTGCAGATGCTGGTGAGAACGGCGCAATCTTGTCTTCACCAGCAGCAGTGAGCTGTGGTCTTGGAAGAACAATGTCTTGCTCACGCTTGTCATGGGACAGGTTCTCAAGGACACCTGCAGCTTCTTGTGTTTGGGCAAGCAAGTGGTGCGCAACCTGTGTCTTCGGAGTAGTGCTCAGAAGAAGAGGAGACGTGATTGTTTGGAGGTTGGAGGCGAACTGGGTTGGCACAGAGGATGGGTGGTTCAAGGGCACATGTTGCTGAAGATGGTGTGGAAGATGATGGAGGTGGTTGTACATGAATGGCGACTTTGGCGGCGTGGCCTTGAATGAGCTGGACTCGCCATTCCCATTTGGAAGCAGTGAGACAAGCGGTGGAGACGGCTGTGAAGGTGCTGGGGAACCTCTCTTGTCCTTCTTAGCGTCCTTAGTGGCATCCTTGGTATTCGCGGTGCGCTTCTTCGGGTCCTTTGCCTTGAGCTCTGGGGTGTTTGGCCCAGACTGAGAAGAGGTCTGACCGGCGGCAACGCTCCCTATCGGATGCTTGACCCTGTTTCTCGACTTGATCACGTCTGTCTTGAGCGAGATCGGTCTTGGGCGACCATGGAGCTTGAGGAAGAGTCCACACGCGTTACACAGAACCTGGCCAGTCTCGTCCCTTCTCCACAGCGGTGTTGTTGACGTTTTGCAGTTCTTGCAAATGGGCGTCGAAATGTTCGTTTTGCTCGTGGTGGCTCCGTCAGCAGTGATATAGGTGGTGGTCTTTGCGTTCGGGTGGGGCGGGTTGCCATCTCGTGGTCTCTTCTCCTTCTCCTTGGGCGACGGGGCCGTTGTGGCCGGGGCGGTTGCTGACTCAGGGGCAGGTTTCTTATCCGATACAAAGGGAGACGCACTGAACTGAGACTCGGCAGAGGAGGCGTGTGGTTGGCTTGGGAGTGGCTGCTGGTGACCGTGGGATGATACTTCCACAGATACCTGTGCGGTGGCTGCAATCTGTGGTGCGTGAGGGCCGTTGGTATTCGTGATGGTGGTGGCAGGGGCGGTGTGGGTGTTCATTGTCTGGTCGTTCAATTGCGGTATCTGTTGCACCTCTGACATTGCGGGAGTTGTTGGCGCGGTGTGAGTGTTCTGCGAGTGTCTGGGAGCGCTCTCAAGAGTATGTGTATTGATGCTTTGCGTGTGCGATGCTCAGTTATGGCAAACTCCTTGTCATGGATCGCAGGGGAGGGGCAGGTTTGGGGGAGGTGGCAAGGGGAGGAAAGATGGCGGGCGGGCGAAAAAAGCGTTGCAACTTGCGGCAGGAATCGGGCACACAGAAGCGGAAGCCTTGTGGTATTGGATGGGCAGTTGATGTTCTCGGGTGCAGCAGGGACCTTTGCGCGTTGCTGTTTGTTCCCCTTATCTCTGGAAAATTTTTCTGGTGAAGTTTGGCTGACACTGGCCGGATGTGGTGGGAAAGTTGGAAAAAATCTTATCGAGAAATACCGCGCTATTGCCGCATTGGGAAGTTCGCCGAATTGGGGTTAGTGCGTGATAAGGCCTTGTGCTGAGTGTTACGCGTGGGTGTTGGTATATGCGTATATAAAGGTCCGGGCGCGTTTGTCAGCTGACTCAGTGGAAGTGTAAGCGGGTTGCCCCACACTCTCACTCTCTGGGGTATATATAAGCTGGGAGGGTTTCCGGTTATCATACCATCCAGTCTGTTGTAACAGTAAACAAAAAGCTGCCACATTGACCCCAACAGAGTCACTCCGGGCCAGCCTACTCTCCACCTACACATATGTCTTTCCACTACTCCGTCCAGTCCTACGACTTCCACTCTTACTTCAAGCTCGCTGACAAGGCACAAGTTTCCGAGGCACTCGCCCTCAAGGCAACCATCGAGCTACAGTTCAAATCTGAGCTGGCAGAGGGCCAGTGCAGGCTGTTCAAGACACACATGCAGAGCATAGGCCCGCACCCAGATGGGTATGGAATGTTCGAGGCAGACACCAGATCCCCAGCAACCTTCCTCAAGCTGCTCAACTTTTACCAAACTCACCACGGCTCTCTCTCTGTCCTGATCCATCCCCGCACAGACAAGAGTGATCTCATTGACCACACAGACCACGCGCTGTGGCTCGGTGACAAGCTCCCGCTCAAAGTCGATGTCCTTGTTCCTCCCTCCGCAGATTAATTAAGCGAGTCGCGGAGGTGTGCGTGCGTCTCCAGCGCTTACGACTTCACCAGATGCATAGTGTTTAAGCACATGTCAGATTCTCACTCTCTTTGAAAGGACTAAAAGGTACAAGGCGTGTGATTGTAGACCATCTGCTGGACCCCCTGGTAGATCTTTTAAGTCTGTCTGTCTTCTAGTGGTGATCCCCTCCTGAGCCTCTCCTGTTAGCTGGAATGGCGAGGCGAGGCGAATTCCGCCTGCTCGATGCAGCGCGCTCTAGCATAACATGCGTACCCGGTGAGGAGTTGTACGACTGCCTTAGGGGAACTGGAAATATGTCTTACATCTATATAAAGTCCAGCGCGTCCCCTTTATTCCCCCTGGCCTCTTCTCTGACACTTCTTCTCTTGCCGTTGCCATTGTCACATACTTGACCGAGACCCTTCACGACAAGTCAATTTCCTCATGACAACATTCATTCCTTCTGCCGACAGCGGTGTCACCTGGCGCTTCAAGACTCTCTACGCTCGTCATCTCCAATTATCCCGTCTCGAAGTCATGGAGGAGCTCGAGCCAGGCCACCCAGAACTCCAGCGCTTCAAAAAGGATGCTGCTCGCAAGTCCACCAACTCGGTCAACACCAGATCCCGCATGGCCTCTCATATGTCATACAAGACCTTCAGCACACAGTCCCAGTCAGATGACTCGGTCTCCCTCAGTGGAAGTTTCAGCTCGAACCAGAACTCACTGCCAACATCTCCATCAACAGCAGGATACGTCTCGAACAGCACTGCAACACGCGGATTCGCAAGACAAGGAAACACAATGCTCCGTTCCAAGCGCACAGAGCTCGATGGCCACGAAGCGGAGATCTTGCCAACTGCATAAGCATGGCCCAAGGCCATACACTCAGCAGCGTGCAATTGCTTGTTCAGCTCTTTGGACAGTTCCAAATCTTGTCAAATTCAGCTGCATGCCGCTACGATTTTACGAAACTTTGCTTCTGGTGTTCTTTTGGTTTCTTTTTTTTCCTCGTCCTTCATGCTCGATTCATATATGTTACATACGGTGGAGGGTTTCTAGTTTATACACACATTCGTCCACTCAGCTCCTCATAGTTGATCCAATGCCCTCAATTGATCCAGATCTCTATACCTCTCGTGCCTGTGAGGATAGTGGGCCCACAACTTTGGCGGACCGAACGGTGATCGCCACTTCCAGTCGTGAATCTGGTAGTTTCCGCGCTTTCTCGGCATTGTTGGCAGGCTGCAGCTCGGCATGCGGTTGTCATGGCAACGGAGAAGGGTGCGACGGCAAAAAATAAATCTCTCGGGGGCGATTCGAACGCCCGATATCCAGATGACTTGGAACAATTACAGTCTGGCGCCTTAAACCAACTTGGCCACCGAGAGCAATAAGCTGACTAAGAAAAGCGCGCATCGGACATTCAGTATGGAGGTGGTTCGGGCACGCACAGCTGATTTTTCATCTTTAGCACCTCTTTATTCTCTTATACGGGCTAGAAGAGTATTTCCAGCATATCTGAATATATGTCTTGATCAAGAAGTCCTCAAATTTCAATGTGTGACAATGTATCAGTGATTACATTTTGTGACTGGTAACAGGATACAGATCTGGCCCCCTTCAGCTGTTCAGATCGGAAGCCCATGGTCCAGCTTCTTATAGCGTTTACGCCCATTGATCATTCATATACGTCGTTCAATGCTATATGCTAAACATCTAATGTATCCTGTTCACTCGCCTTCAGACACCAAGTCACCACGTACTCATAAGTCCAGATTGACAGTGCGGAAGTTGGAGCGTTCTTGAGCAGCGACACCAAGAACCCCTTGTATAGGGCTCTTACACCTTCTGTGCGAACAATGTTGAGTCCAGTCAGCATAAGCGTTGGGTTCTTGCCTCTGTTGACCTGGAGTCTCTTGCGTATCACGTCAAGTGGGAAGACAATCGCTTTGGCAAAGGCACCGGCTCCGAAGCCGCACACTGGCTCCACAATGCCTTGGAGAGGGCCAGAACCCTGTGAAATCAACCGTGCTGACTCGTAGGACCAGAACAAAAGACCTGTGTAAAGAGATATTGACAGGATCGCAGCATTGACTCCCTTGAACAAGGCCAATGGTCCCTCGTGTGTCAAAATCTCTCGTATTGAGTGTATCAACCCGTAGGGCGACGTGCTGCCTGCGATTCTGGTGCGCAGAAGGTCACATGGATATGATAACAACGTGCTTGTGGACCCGGCAAGTGTACCAAGAACAAATGAGTGTAGAGGAACACTCACATTGACATTGTGCTGTTTCTCCAGACCAGTCAGCCACGTGTTGTACGTCGAGTACGTCGAGAATTGGACCCCTCCGTACACAATGTACATGATGGCAGCGGGGACGTTCCCCTTCCACAATGCACGCACACCCTCTTCTCGTACAATCACCTTCATTGTCTGTATGATGCCCTGGTACTTTGTGCTATTGATTTGAAGCTGGAGCCGGATTTTCACCACATCTAGTGGTGCTGTGACGAGTCTGGGGTCGTGTGGGTTAGTGGTGCTCCGTATTACGTTAGGGAACTTGTAGACTTACCGTGCGCTCACACCGGAAACACCACCGGCGAACGCAGAAACTGCGGGTGGCACATCAGAGCCCTGCCTCAGATGGTCCTTCCTTTGCAGTGACATCCCGATCTTGTCAGTAATAGTTGGTGTTTGTGGTGGTGGTTTAGGCGATGCCATACAAATTAGGTGGGGGCTCCAAGAGCCATCGCGACTTGCTTGACGGGAGGCCAAAAAAAAAAAAACTCCTGGATGAGCTTTATGCGAATATTGGGATCTAGGACTTCATCTTCAACTCTCCGACTGCACACAAACAACGATGACACTCGAAGCACAGACAACACTACTCAACAGAGTCGACGGCTCAGCATCCGTCCGTGCGGGCGAGACCAGGGCTATTGTCGCCGTCTCGGGCCCAATCGAGCCAAAGGCGAGACAGGAGCTTCCAACCACATCAGCACTCGAAGTCATTGTCAGAGCAGACATCGGCATTTCCAACACCAGAGAGAAGCTCTTGGAGGACAAGCTCAGAACAGTTCTTTCACAGGCCGTTGTTGGGCTCTTGTACCCAAGACAGCTCATCCAGATCACAGCACAGGTTCTCGAGTCAGGCGAGGACACAGCTTACACATGTAAAGAGATGGCCACTATTATCAACGCTTCCTACCTTGCTCTCGTGGATGCCAACATCGGACTCAGCTCCTCATTTGCTGCTGTTGCTTTCTCCATCTCACAAGCTGGTGAGGTCACGGTAAACCCAACAAGAGCGGAGCTGAAACAGTCTACAAGTTCACACCTCATCGTCTATGACATCAAAAACGGCAAGGCAACCCAGTTGCTCTACAGTGACAGCATAGGTACATTCACAGAGAAGCAGTTCTTCAAGCTGTTAGCTCTGGGTGAGAAGACTGCTACTGAGATTCACCAGAGCTTCCGAAAGTCGATCCAGGCCAAGGTGGAGAAGGACTTTGTGTGGCAGCTATGAATGATAAATGCATGATCTTCTTTAGACAATTAATCGTGTATCAAATAGCAATAACAATGGATTTAAACGATCATCTAGAGTTTAAGACGCTCCAAGTTAGCAATGGTGGCCTGGAAACCGTCAATCTCGGCAGCTGCAACCTCCAATCTGGACTTGTCCTGCTCCTGAGTCTCCTTAGAGGCCTTGACGTAGCCGCTGGCCTTCATGGCCTTCTCGATGTTCTCCTTCTGCTTCTGGGTCTTCTCGATTCTCTTCTGAGCCTTGATGATCTCAGCATCAATGTCAACGTAACCCTTGACCAAAACGTGAACGTTGATCTCTGGGTTAACGGCCTGCAAAATGACACCAGTTGGGACATCAGCGGCAGACTTGACAACCTCAATGGAGTTGATGGCCTTGATCAAAGAGACAATAGAGTCCTTCTGGGACTCAACAGTGGAGAACTGAGACTCGTTCTGAACCTCAACAAAGACCTTACCCTCCTTCAAGATGTTGTACTGAGACAACAAGGAACGGGCCTCCTTGGTAATAGCCAAGATGGTCTCGTAGTCCTCAAAGGCCTGAGTGTTGGAGAACTCCTTGTTGAACTGTGGGTAAGCAGCCTTGGTGATGGATGCGGAGGTCACGGAAGCACGGTGTGGAAGACGCTGCCACATTTCCTCAGAGATGAATGGCATGAATGGGTGGATCAATCTCAAAGCACCGTCAATAGCAGTGTACAAAGTGTCTCTGGCAGACTTGCACTCCTCTGGTGTACCCTCCAAGATCAGCGACTTAGAGTTCTCAATGTAGACGTCACAAACCTCGTACCAGTACTCGTAGATGGCAGAGGTAGAAGTGAAGAAGTCACGCTTCTCAATGGCCTCGTTGACAGTCTTAGCGGTCTCGGTGTATCTGTGCAAGATCCACTTCTCGACCAACTTCTCCTGACCAGTCAAACCCTCAGTAGCTGGTGGCTGGTAGTCGTCACCAAGACGCATAAGAGCAAACTTGGTAGCCTGGTAGATCTTGTTACAGAACTTTCTGTAACCCTCAACACGGAGAATATCCAAGTTGATGTCACGACCACCGGTGGTGTAGGCACAAAGAGCAAATCTCAAGGCATCAGTACCACACTGTGGGATACCGTTTGGATAAGACTCAGACTGACCAGCCTTAGCCTTGACAATCTCAGCCTCAGCCAAGTTACCACCGAGCAACTTATCGTGCAAGGCCTGCAAGGAGATACCGTTGATGACATCAGTTGGGTCAATGACGTTACCAAGAGACTTGGACATCTTACGTCCCTGAGCATCACGGACCAAAGAGTGACAGAACACCTCCTTGAATGGAACCTGACCGGTCATCTTGATTCCCATCAAAATCATTCTGGAGACCCAGAAGAACAAGATGTCCCAACCTGTCTCGAGCATGGACCATGGGTGGAATCTGGCCAAGTCGTTGGTCTGGTTTGGCCAGCCCAAAGTGGAAATTGGCCACAAACCAGAAGAGAACCAGGTGTCCAAGACATCCTCATCCTGACGGAGAGTGTACTTCTTGCCGGCAAACTTCTTAGCAGCCTCCTCCTCAGCCTCGGCCAAGTTACGGCCAGAGACCCAGAAGGCATCGTCGTTCTCATCGTTGACCTCACCCTCGATCTCAACAAAGTAGACTGGGCATCTGTGACCCCACCAGAGCTGACGGGAAATACACCAGTCCTGAATGTTCTCGAGCCAGTGGAAGTACTCGGCCTCAGAGGACTTTGGAGTGATGGTAATGTCTCCGTTACGGACAGCAGCAATGGCCTCCTTAGCCATGTCCTTCTGAGCAACCCACCACTGTGGCTTGAGAAGAGGCTCAATGATATCACCAGATCTGGAACAGATTGGGATAGTCATCTCATTGTCACTCTGGCCAATGTAGAGACCCTTCTCCTTCAAAGCCTCAATGACCTTGGTTCTGGCATCGAATCTCTTGATACCCTCCCATTCACCACAGTTCTCGTTCAAACGACCATCATCAGTCAAGATGTTGATGAACTCCAAGTCGTTACGCTTGGCACAGTTGTAATCGTTGTTGTCGTGAGCTGGGGTGATCTTGACAGCACCAGTACCGAACTCCATGTCAACAGCCTCAGAATCAGTAACGATTGGAATCTTTCTGTCCAAGAATGGGTGGATGGCGAACTTACCATGCAAGTGAGCGTATCTTGGGTCCTCTGGGTGGACGGCAATACCAGTGTCACCAAACATGGTCTCTGGACGGGTAGTGGCAACGACGATCTTCTCGTCAGAATCCTCAATTGGGTAGGCGAAGGAAGTCAAGACACCAAACTCAACCTTCTCGTCGTAGTCTGGGACAGAGAGCAAGGTTCTGCCCTTGACGTCCTTGTTGTCAACCTCGAGGTTGGAGATGGCGGTGTTCAACTTGACAGACCAGTTAATCAGACGAGCAGCTCTGTAGATAGTACCCTCACGGTGAAGTCTGACAAAGGCCTCAGTGACAGAGGTGGACAAGTCCTCCTCCAAAGTGAACTTCTCGTACTTCCAGTCGTAAGAGGCACCAAGACTCTCAAACTGACTCTTGATCTTGGCGTGGTAGACCTCCTTCCACTCCCAAACCTTCTTGATGAACTCCTCACGGCCCAAGTCGTGTCTGGAGACACCAGTCTTGGCCAACTGCTTCTCAACAACAGACTGTGTAGCGATACCGGCGTGGTCGAAACCTGGAAGGAAAAGAACGGTCTTGCCCTTCATTCTGTTGTATCTGATCAAAGTGTCCTGGATCGAGACGGTCAAAGCGTGACCAATGTGGAGGGCACCAGTAACGTTTGGTGGTGGAGCTGGGATACAGAAGACACCCTCTGGCTTGAAGCTTCCATCCTCAGCAAACTCTGGCTCAAAGAAGCCCTCCTTGACCCACCAGTCGTACCACGAAGACTCAACGTTCTTTGGGTCGTATGCCTTCAATGATGGGTCGTCAAGAGACACGAGGATCTTCTTCTCACCAGCGGTGGTCTTGTCAATGAACTCTGGAATTGGCTCAACAACCTTCTTCTCCTTCTTTGGCTTGACGGTCTCAGACTTCTTCTTGTCGGCTTCAGCCTTAGCAGCCTTCTTGGCCTCGAACTTAGCGAGCTTCTCAGCCTTCTTTCTCTCATTCTCAAGCTGCTTTGGGGTCTTGACTGGAGTCTCACCCTCAACTGGAGCAGCAGCGGCGGCTGGCTGGACGTCCTTGGAGTCACTCATTGCTGGGTATGTGTAGTGCAGCAGACGAGAACGCGGGATATAATGGTTCAGCGGGCGCAGGTTCCTGTTCAGCGATGGCAAAAGTCTCACGGTCTTGTAAAGCGTGTGTGAGATCAGTGGCATACACTACAAAGAAGTCTGGTGTGCGGGTGGATGTGGTGCTGGTGGTCCATGAGATGCGGTACTAGTGCTTAAGAGTCATCGACTTTTTCACTGGTGGTCCGAGCGCGTGGATATTTGGGCACGCACAGGCGTAATTCTGAGCACTGGCAAACTTGAGCTGAATGTAGGAGGACATCACACTTCGTTTGAGACGTGGATGTGTCAAAAGACAGCCAAACCCAGGAGTTACGCTATAGTTGTGCAAGAGATGTCTTTGGAGGAGGATCTTCTGCGTGACCTTGAAAGCGAAAGTGAAAGTGGAAGTGAAGATGAGATCGAAGTGCCAGAGGTTATCCAGACCGAAGGCGTGGAGAAGACAGAGGGAACACACGATGAGGGAGATGTTGAGATGGACGAGGTACGAGGTGAGCTGGACAGTCTGATTGAGAAGGGAATGGAGGTAGACAGCTCTGAGCTGCTCAGCAGGATCAACATGCACTCTGTCAAAGATATCACAAAGCTGTCTAAGCTCACAGCCAAGCTACGGCCCATCATGAAGAGCATCGACCATTACATGTCCAAGATGATCTCAAAGAAGGAAGAGTACGATTTCCTCATGAAGACAAATGATCTCTCACTGGAGATAACAAACGAACAGACCATGGTTCACAACTTCATCAAAGCCAATTACAAGCAACGCTTCCCAGAGCTGGAATCCCTTGCCCCAAACATGATCGAGTATGCAAAGATTGTCCTGGCATTACAGAACGATATTGACATCAAGGACGGGTCTCTGCCGTTTGTCAGCAAGGAGAAGAATCTCGTGATTGCCATGGCTGCGATCCAAGCTAAGACATCCACAGAACCATTATCGCAAGTCGAGCTTCACAACGTCTGTGCTGCTTGCGATCTCCTGCTCCAACTACAAGATGACAAGCTCAAGATTGAGGAGTACATGGCATCAAGACTGGCTGTCTTTGCTCCAAATCTTAGTGCGATCGTTGGAGCTCATACTGCGTCACAATTGATGAGCGCTGTGGGAGGATTGAGTGAGCTTGTGGCTACCCCTTCGTGCAATGTTGCAGCATTGGGCAACAAGAGAACCGTTGGAATCGGCCTCGGACACAGTGGTATTCGTCAGCAAGGATTTTTGTTCTACAGTGATCTGATTCAGGATGTGGCACCAGATCTCAGAAAGCAGGCTATGAGAATTGCAGCTGGTAAGCTCATCCTCGCTGCGAGAGTTGACCACTCTGGGAGCGCACCAGACGGCATTCTTGGGAAGAAGTGGAGGCTTGAGATTGCTGAGAAGATCGAGAAGCTGGAGGAGCCTCCAGATAATGTTGCTACAAAGGCTCTGCCTATTCCAGAGGACAAGAAGGCGAAGAAAAGAGGAGGGAGAAGGTACCGCAAGATCAAGGCCAAGTTCGAGCAGTCTGAGCTCCGCAAGGCCCAGGACAGAATCGAATTCGGAAAGCAGGAGGCTACCGTCATGGACTCCTTCGGCGAAGAGATTGGCCTGGGTATGATGGGTTCGTTGTCACATATTCCAATCAATACGACCAACAAGGCGAAGGTGTCCAAGGCCATGAAGAGCCGTCTGGAGAAGAGCACCGCAGCGGCCGGCGACTTGTTCAATTTGGACCTGATCAACCTGCCCCGCGAGATCGAGGCTCCCGCACAAAAGAAGCTCAAACGCTAATCAACGTCTGTCTCTGTCCCGTGGTTTGTAGCCCAGTTTTCTAGTCTGATCAGATGCTCGCTAAAAATGGTGTCAAAGATGAATGCGCGACCGTGGCCCCCGATGCGGAAAAAGGTAAACAAACATCCCTTCAGCGAGTTTCACGAAGCACAAAAAATCAAAACAAGCCCCAGTACCGCAGTCTCCGGCCACCACCAGCGCCCAGTGCCTTGATCCAGCTTGCTCTGCTCCCACACTTCGCCTCCCCTCAATCCGCTATCAATATGGTGGCCAACTTCTTCAGCAGCAGGATGAACCGTAACTCTGCTGTGGACGACCTTGCTAAGAACATCGAGGGCCTCCAGTTCCAGGGTGGCGCCCGTGCCCACACTGACGACAAGTTCTCCTTCGAACCAAACTCCCCGTTGAACAAGGAGAACAGACCGTACGACAATGTTGCTCCTTCCAGACTATCCCGACCACAGGGCTCCCTCGTCAGTCCAATGAGACCCAGACACAGAGACGTCTACCCTACCAAGAAGCTCAGCGCTAAGCACAAGCGTGCCGTCAACGTCTGCCAGATGTACTTTTTGGACTACTACTGTGACTACTTTGACTACATCATCACCAGAAGAGAGAGAACAAAGACAGTGCTGAGCAACATCCACAGATCTCAGAACCCAGACATGGAGTGGAAGGCCTACACCACCAACGAGAGCGCCCTGTTGAGAAAGAGAAGACTCAAACCGAAGAACAAGGACTTCGAGATCATCACACAGATCGGACAGGGTGGCTATGGTCAGGTCTACCTCTCGAGAAAGAAGGACACCAAGGAGATCTGTGCCTTGAAGGTCATTTCTAAGTCCATGATCGTCAGAATGAACGAAACAGACCACTTGCTTACAGAACGTGAGATCTTGGCCGCTTCCAGAAGTGATTGGTTGGTGAAACTTCTATACTCTTTCCAGGATCCTACAAGTGTCTACTTGGGTATGGAGTATGTGCCTGGTGGTGATTTCAGAACGTTATTGAGTAACTGCCGCACATTGTCTCCTGTTCACACTCGTTTCTACATGGCAGAGATGTTTGCCTCCTTGAACGACCTCCACAAGACAGGTTTCATTCACAGAGATTTGAAGCCAGAGAACTTCTTGATTGACTCCAAGGGTCATTTGAAGTTGACAGACTTTGGTCTTGCCTGTGGAACTATCGCAGATGAGAGAATCCAGTCCATGAAGATCAGATTGGAGAAGATTGGAGATGTTTTTGTTCCAAAGAAGGCTAACCAGAGGTCACTTCAGGAGAGAAGACAAATCTACCAATCTTTGAGGGAGAACGATCTCAACTACTCCAAGTCAGTGGTTGGTTCCCCAGACTACATGGCCATTGACATCGTGAAGGGCTTCGCCTATGACAAGACTGTTGACTACTGGTCACTTGGATGTATCTTGTTCGAGTGCTTGTGTGGATTCTCTCCATTCAGTGGTGAGTCTACTGAGGAGACATATGCAAACTTGAAGAACTGGCAGACATATTTTGTCAGACCAAAGAACACAGATGGATCCTTCGTTTTCAGCGACAGAACATGGAGATTCTTGACTCACTTGATCAACGATAGCCAGAACAGATACAAGACATACGAGCAAGTTCAAAATTGTGACTACTTTGCAGGTATTGACTTTGCTGATTTGAGAAACAAGTCGCCTCCATTCATCCCTTCATTGGACTCTGAGATGGATGCCGGTTACTTTGATGACTTTGAGGATGAGTCTGATATGGCCAAGTACGCTGAGGTTTTCAACAAGCAGAAGCACGTCGAGAAGCTGGCCAATCAGAGTAACGTCAAGGCTCCAAACTTTGTTGGCTTCACCTTCAAACACAAGGGCCAACTGAGCCAAATCAGAAACTTGTTTGAGAATTCTAGAAGAGACCCATTCTCTACCCTTTATTGATGCCGATTTCTTCACTTCTTCCTGTCATTCATTCACTTGCGTGTACATTCCTTTTGATGTTATGTCTTTACTGAACTTTCCCGTGGCGGTCCACATGTGCTACTTATATCCAATCATACTCGTTCTGTTTGTCATTATGATCATAGGTCTAACGTAAAGTCGTACTCCTTGAAACTGTTCTTGAACATCTCGGTCTCGTGCTCCTCGACCTTCTGTCCCTGTTGGCACTTGTCCCATTTCAGTCTCTTTGGAGTTTGCAACAAATTTGCCATCACACGTCTTCCAAACTGCAAGTCCACCACCTTGTCCTCAGGAAGTTCACTCAGGAATACTTCTTGTTTACCAATCTCACCGTGGAAGAGAGTGAAGCTGATGTAGTCCTTGCTAGAGTTAATCTTCTCGATGTACTTCTCATCACTTGTGTTGTCATACTTCTTAAACTCGAGTGGAGCACTGCGTGTGTACTTTGTGTTGTTGATTTCCTGAGTCTTGTTGAGTACCTTCTCGAAGTCAACGAGGAAGTCATCGGAAATAGGGTATGACTGGATGTGGAAGTGTACTGACTCTGTTCTGTTGATCTGGAAGAACACTGTGGAGAGGTTGAAACTATTGAAGAACTTCACGAGCGATATCTGAAATCTGAGGATCTCGTTGTACAAAGGCAGAGTAACCACTGATGGGTTCTCTTCTGTTGGGATAAGTGCCTGGACGTGTGCAATTGGGATGATGATGCAGTGTCCTGAGAACTTCATTGTTGATGTTGGGCGGGTCAGCGGACCCTTGGCAATGGTGAGGTATGCGTGTTCACCAATGGAAACAATCATGTGTGCTTCCAACTTTGGATTGGAGAGACAGAAGAAACAGTTCTCTGGGAGGACAACTCTTCTCACTGCCTTCTTTGTCTGAGGTTCACCGGTGCTTGGCTCTTCATTGCGTCTTCGTTTCGTTAGTTGTGTGGCCTCTTCTTGCTTCTGGATCTCGGCCTGTTTCTTCTTGAACTCCGTGAATGGGTTTGGTGTCAGATTGGAAGGGATGTCTTGAGGCTGGTCCTTGTTGAGGTTGAAGGCGTAAATCCACTTTTCTCCCGATCCATACTTGCCCAGACTGATGAATCTGGTTATGACTTGAGAATCTTCCCATTGGAATGGAGCTCTCTCAAAGAACTTTCCAGCTGCAGATCCAACAGCAAAGTGATACTTTGGCTGTGTCTTTTCCAAAATCTTGTCAACGCTCGTATTTCCAAAGAAGAGTTCCTTCTCTGCGGCTATCACGTTGGCCCATTGGTATGTTAGAAGGATATCAATCGACTTTCCCTCAAGCTTGGAAAGGATTTCTGGGAGCTGTTCCTTCAATACAGATTCGTCTCCAGTAATGAATGCAATTGTGACATCGTCGGAAGTCGTAAAGATACCATAGTTCCCCATGTAGCTGAGGCCACCATCAATATCCTTCGGTTTATCAGCAAGATACTCCACAGAAGTCGATCCAGCTGCAAAGTAGACAGGTATGTCGAAGCTCACACCACTCAATGCGTCTTCTGTATCCGGCATGGAATCGCCAACAAGCAGGGTGGCATCGAATGGTCCAGACTTCCTGTTCAAGGCATTGACCTTGGATGCCAGGGTAGCCAGCTCGGCGGCGTCTGGATGTAGGACGAGGCTGTTTGTGAGAGTTAGTTCATTGTAATCCCGATGATCTGTATATGGTGACTAGCTGATACATACATCTTTGGCATTGCGTGGATGCGGACTGTGGCTGGTGGTTTCTGTTCGCTCCGCTAACTCGAGAGGCTCATCGGTCCGGTAAATTTTAAAGGCTAGACATCTGCCCATACCGTTTTGGTAAGAGCACTTCTGCATCTTCGGAAGGGGCAAACTGCCAAACATCGCGAATCATGGCGAAGGGCGGAGGTACGCAGCGTCATATGGCAGTATGCTCCAAAGCTGGCAGGGTTCGACTGTACTCTCGAAGTTGAGAGCATACACTTCAACGAGAACTCATAACTACAAACAAGTACCGATAAACAATGATGTCTTATTAGCAGAATAGAGCCAATAGGTAAAAGGGGCAGGCAACAACGCTGCAACCCAATCTTAAATAGATCATGTAAAGTCATTAAACAGAACTGTGACAGAAATATAGCACAATCCTGCATCCCAGGTAATAGAACAAAAACCCAATGCAAAAAATGAGAGGGCACCCTGATACCGAAGCCGGTTCAAAGTTGTGTGAAACCACTCTGCTGAAATTAGTTGTTGGAAGAACCCCAACGGTTCAAAACCAAATACCATCCGAAAAAATCCAGGCTAAAAAGCCAACATAGAAGAACAATCAAAGAAGAAGAACTTCAAACCTGCAAAGTCATGTGTGGAAAACAAACGTGAGCTCGTGTCAGGAGAAAGTCCATGGGTAATCAAGCAGCTTACAAAAGCAAGAAGAAGATAGAACCAAGGGCCAAAGTGACACCGGCTCTAACGTTGGCACCAGCACCCTCGTAAGTGGAGATGGAAGCCTCAGAACTGTTACCAGAAGCAGAGGAGACAGTGGTGACACCAGTGGTAGCAGCCTCACCACCGGTGGTGGTAGCAGCCTCACCCTCAGTAGCGGTACCGGAGGTGACAGTGGTGAAAGCGGTGGTGACAGAGGTAACGTCACCCTCAGTGGTAGCGACAGTCTCACCAGTGGCAACAGTCTCACCAGTAGCGGTGGTCTCGCCCTCAACTGGGGTGGTCTCAACGGCAACGGTGGTGGCGACAGTGACAACAGTGGTGTAAGTGGTAGACTCCTCAGTGACAGCAGAGGAGACAACAACAGAGGAGACAACAGCCTCGGTGGCCTCAGTAGCCTCGGTAGAGACAACGGTGGAGGTCAATGGGCAGTAAGTGGTGTAGATAGTCTCAACACCAGCAGAGGTCTCAGTGACAACAGTGACACCGGTGGTGACTGGAGCCTCAGTGCAGACACCAGCGGAACAAGAAGTGATGGTGACAACAGTGGTGGACTCAGCGACAACGACAGTGGTAGAAACCTCGGCCTCAGAAGAGGTCAATGGGCAGTAGGTGGTGTAGATGGTCTCAACACCGGCAGAGGTCTCAGTGACAACAGTGACACCGGTGGTGACTGGAGCCTCAGTGCAGACACCAGCGGAACAAGAAGTGATGGTGACAACAGTGGTAGACTCCTCAGCCTCAGTAGCGGTCAATGGGCAGTAAGTGGTGTAGATAGTCTCCTCACCAGAGATGGTCTCAGTGACAACAGTGACACCAGTGGTGACACCAGTAGTGGAGCAAGCGTTGTCGGAACAAGAAGTGATGGTGACAACAGTGGAAGACTGCTTGGACTCGGTCTCGGTAGAGGTGGAGAGAACAGTGGAAACGCCGGAGGAGGTGACACCCTCAGAGGAAGCACCAGAAGAAACGGCAGAAGAGGAAGTGGAGGAAGCAACCTCAGAGGAAGCCTCGGTAGAAGCCTCAGAGGAAGAACCGGTAGCAGCAGAAGACTCCTCAGAAGAACCAGAAGAGGAAGAAGAAGCATCCTCGTCGATGGTGGAGGAGAGGTCCCAAGTGGTGGTGGCTCTCTTGATCAACTTCTTACCGTCTGGGGTAGTGACGGAAAGGGAAGCACTGTTGCTGTATGGAGCACCAGCGGTAGCAGAAGAGAAGATGGAGAAGATCAAGTCAGAAGCAGCGTCGATAGCCTCAGTGTAGGTAGCAGAGTAAGAAGCATCGTCGAACTCACCAGTGGCAACCTCGGTGGAGTCAACGAGGACCTGGACCTCAGAGAAGACGTAAGCGGAACCTGGGTTGGAACCGGCAACCTCAACCTCAGTCCATGGACCGAGAGAACCTGGAACAACAATGTCCCAGTGTGGCTGACCAGACTTGAGGTAACCAGTGATGTATGGGGTCTCAACAACGGTAGCGGAAGAGGATGGGGAGATGATGAACTCCTCAGAAGAAGAAGCCTCCTCAGAAGAGGTTGGCTCCTCGTAAGAAGAGGAGTTGGAGTACTGAGCAGAGGCAACAGCCAACAAAGTAGCGGCGACAGCGGTCTTGGTGAACAACATTGTAAAGCGAGAGAAGTGTGCACAAAAACGTGGTGGAGAAAGGGAAACAAAGGTTCAAGGGTTCGGTGATTAAGTGGGCGACAGCGGGAGCTATATATAGGGGGCTTCTCAGCCACGTTGGAAAGGGCAAGTGGCGGATCAAAGATAACTCCCAAAGAAGAAGGATGGTGCTGGTCATTTCTGCGCCTGCCTCCTCCAGCAGTGCATGGTTCTGCCGATCAATGCAGCTGAACAGACGCCAAATCATGCAGAGCGCGCCGGACAGCATCGCCGGTGCTGTGAAATCGCCGAATCGGGACTTCGATGGCCCTAACAAAGGGGCTATATCGTCCGGATACCAAGGGTCTAATCCGGATACCAAGGGTGTCGGTGTCTCTAGTCACATCACCGTGTCTAGCGCGCGCCATCGTCTCCACCGTCTAACACAAGATATCAGACACAAGGAGCCAGCCCCTCTCGTATACAATAGCAAGGAAGAACACGAGCGCATATAAAGGCTGGCCTCCCATCAGCTCAATGTCTACGATCTAAAAATGGAAACCATCTTTGAGGCTTGAGTCGCAATCGAATGATGCTTGCGCCAGATATCTACTTTGGCCTGGTGACCTATCGCTGTTGTTGGTACAAGGCATCGCAAGGCTGGTTGTCCTGGTGATATCTAATAGGGTACCGCAGGCTTCCGGTTCTGAACTTCAGGTTCTGAATTTCCGCGAAAATTACCTTTTTGAGCGACAAAATGTCCCAACTTCGGAAATCTGACGAACCTGAAAACTGAACGGACGGGACAAATCGACACAGCGGCTTTGGGACATTCAGGTTCTGCTCGTGATTTTGGGGGTTTGAACCGGAAGATTATTGTGCGTGCTTTGTAGCTCAAAAGGAAGGTATTACATAAGATTTATTCGAGGACAAGAACGTCCATATGGATCTCCTGCTCTCAAACATCATTCAGAGACTTTTAGAACTCGAGAATTCTAATTCAAAGGTCTTGAATGTGTAGTATATAGCGATGCGCTGGGTATATTTCAGCACGGCTACGCGTAACTGTGAGACCATATCATGAGGATCAAAACAGAAAGATAGTGGAGGTGTCCGGGTGTAATATTCTGGTTCGGCCACTTCACAGAGCAGAACCTGAAGTTCAGAACCTGAAGTATTTGGGGGCTTGGCTTTCATGCGGGTGCGGCTCGGGACAAATTCAGAACCTGAAGTTTAGAACCGGAAGCTGGCGGCACCCTATAAGCTTTTCGCGCACCCTCCATATCTGGACTGGCGAAGTTCCTGAACAAATCGACGATCGCTCACGAAAGCTCATCAGATCCTGGCAACTGTAAGAACATAGGCCGCACGGTCGCACCTGAACAAAAATAGCTTTCCCACATGGATTTAGTCATGAAAGAAACAAAAACCCCATAGTTATCGTATTGTCTATCCTCACTTGGAACTCAGTTCACCATCTCATATGCTACCCTCAATTGAGTACCATATTGCGTAGATCAAAGAAGGCGTGGCACTTTTGGGCACGTGGACACGTGAGAACTGACCAGCCCTAATTCCCGAACTGCCCCTCTGGGCCTCTTGTCTGAAAAATTAGGCTCCTTGTCTGCCTATCAAATCGCCCGGACCCTGCGGTCAAGCTGAAAGGGGTTACGGTGCCCAAAACGGAGCTATTGCCATGGCAACTGACAGACGTTTTGAGCTTATTTCACGAGAGATGTGGGCCAAAGCACGAGCCAACTTCCATGATGGAAGCTTTGGTGCCTATGGTGACGCGTCCGACAGGGTGGTTCGTGGAGGCTGATGCACAGGACTCGTCCTCTAGGTCTGTTGTATATCTCTATGTGAGCACTGAGCTACCCTTTGCAATCATGCCATGAGGAGGGCCTAGCCAGTCGTCGGGGTATTGCCTGTTCGGTGTTTAGGGTTTTGTGTAATCATCAGGCAATCTAGGATCTGGACCCGTATGAGGACGGTTGGTCAAGGCGGCTGTGAAGGGACCATAGAACCAGAACCAGAACCGGAACCAGAGCGCGTTCTGTTATTTGTGTCTGTTCATCACAAACGTCACAACAAACATCCGCTGGAAAATCATATTGTCTAGGCGAACGCCGAACAAACGACTCAAGGGTCCATGCTCCATGCTCCAATGTCCCTGCTCCATACCATAGTGCTTTGCCCACGTTCTCTGTTTGGAATCGGGTCCCAGATTGGGAAAATCTTCAAAGCCTCTGATCCATATCACGGGGTAGATGTCTCGTTTGTCTAATTGCGTAGCGTGGTGCCACGCGTGGTAGTTCACTTTTAGCGGCAACCTCCGCCCAAACATCGACAATCTCTTTGGCATAGAACTCTGGGACACGTCCTACTACCGTACACCAACATGTTTGCTGCTGTAGTTCTGTAGTTCAGGAACGCCTAGACCGTTGATCCCGAGAGTAGGGCGATCCTCCTGTCTTGCTCAGGCTGTATTATTCCGCATTAGGAAGTCACTGGCTAAGGTGGAGCACTCGATGGGGTTACTTTTCCGATCTCTAGTTCGCTTTGGTTCTAGATTCTAGATCCGGTTTCGAAATATGATAACAGATCGGCCAATTGAAAATCGTGTGCACAACGATGTGTTGTTGATTTTGCCATTTGGCTTTTAGAGTTTTGTATAGGCGTTCCTGATGCCCCTCGCACTCAGGAACAGCCGCTTGGCAGTCGGGTGTAAAACATGTCAAGCGCTATTGTTCGCTCACGTCAGTTGATGGGCACATGTTGCCGTCAAAACCAGAACACATATACACACCCTCATAGGCTTGATCACTCTCTAGCCCTTCTGACATATCCTGGTTTTCACCCACCGGATGCTTTACGGCGTACGCCCATATTTGAGATTCGATCGTCAGTCAACAGTTTAGGCCGTGTTGGAAATCCGTGACAAGTGGGCTGTGGGCCGAAACCTGATCCATGTGGTGATATGATGATACAAGTACGGGTCTCAACTGGTCACCACCTTTCCTCTGTGGTTCAGTCCGTCTATGCTGTTTGTTTAGCTATATTGACGGTCAGGAGAATCGTATTGCGCTCCCCTTGGGTCAACCAACCCTGTTGTTCCTATGGCTCCTGAGGCACAGTTAGGGCCCGTTAAAGCGAGCTATACGCCTTTCGTGGTGGATGGGCCGTCAGACTGTCACAGCTGGAATGATAGGGTACTCCTCCAATAGGTTTTTAACCGGGTTGTGCCGTTGTGCCGCTTTTATTATTTTAGGGGCAGGTTTACAATATGGAAGTACTCATTACGAAGTGCAACGGTCCGCCAGTAACAGCTGAATTCTGAGCGATGGACGAAGTTTCAGGCGATCCGTCTGCACTTGCTTCTCGATTGATCTGTCTCATGTCTTAAACCATAGAAAGATTAGTCTCAGTGCGCCATGAGATGAGATTAGGCTGTGAGATGAGATTATAAGACTGAGTGCGCCATGAGATGGAATTGATTATAGTGTGCGGAGGATCGGTCAAGAACAAGCCTAAAATGTAAAGATTGACATCTGTCATGGGGATTCATACAGGTGGAACTCGGCAATTGAATACCCTTCAATGCATGCTATTTATCCCTGATTCAGGCATGTGTGTTGTGATTAGATCTAAATTTCAGCCTCGATTGGTGAACTAGGAGTTTTAGGGGCATTTCATGTGAACGATCGTCGTCTACCGGCTAAAATGGCTTGGTTTCTATCCAACTTTGTGTAGGCTTGTGGCCGCTGTTATCATATCATCCCGGCTTCGCGAGCGAATTCCATAGGCACAGCTCGAGCTGCGCCTGTTCGTACGCCAACTTGGTGACGAGAAGTAGCAGCGGCTGATTCAGCACCGAGCAAAGCATCCGAGCACAGCGCTCGATGGCTCCGGGCTGCGAGGTGCTTCAGAATCCTGATATCGGGGGTGAGTTAGCCCTTGTAGCTCAGCAGCATTCTCGCTGTGAATAGAGGCAGAGTCATGTGTGCGAACGTCCATGACTCCTACCCTTCGTCTTCTGCTCTCGCTTCGTCAGAGCTGATTGCAGTTCCTGCCAAACGCGTCACCAGAGATAAGAGCTGTATTAATATGTTTGGGTAGGTTTGGAAAGAGCTATATCCTGATAGTAAAGTGTACCATCATCGACATGTCCATCAACCCACAAGAAGACGCCTCAACTCCCACCCTACCAGGAGTCTCAAATTTCGAACTGGATTCAGGGTGGCTTCGCTCGGCTTCCAGGCGTTTCGGTTGGTATGGAGACTACCTGGAGAGTGCCCTTTGTTTGACAATTGAGCTCGTCAGCTTCCCTAACAACGCTGCACCACTTGGGAAAATTCTCGAAGCGTCAGAACATTTCTTTTTCTGGAATTTTTGCCTTGTCTTTGGGTTTTTTGGTCTGCGTGTTTGTCGTGAGAAAACCCGTACGAAAGCCCCGCGAATTCTGAAAAACTGTTCGGTTTTTGTTTGAATTTCTTTTTCCAGGCTTAAATTCTCATCCAAAGCGCGTTCAATCGCGCTATCGGGCATCACGTCGTATAAATCTTGGTTTTTGGAGCACCAGAGCGGAACAAACTTCATAGGAAGTAGATGTGCAGCGCCAGAAGCCCGAAGCTGTGTGATTCATCAATTGAACCCCTGAGGCATTGACTTGGGGTGCCTTGGCAATACAGAAGAGCTGCAGATATAGACGAGGACTGAGGACTGAGGGCTCAGAACTTGTCAGCGAAGTTAGGAGACGCCCTATTGGCCATGGCCATCCCTATACCGTGTTTTTCACAGGCACGCGAAAAACCAGAAAAGAGTTGAGAGAGGGGCAGGAAGGTTTTGATGGTCGGGGCTCACAACCACGGTATGGCCCGCACTAGACTTTCCTGCTCGTCGCGCGACTTTTTTGGCTACAAGCAATCAAATATCCAGTAGACGATGAAGCTATGGACAGAAGAGCTATTACTATTGGACGTTTTCCAAACAAGTGTTCTTCATGCTTATAATCGGCCTTTCGTGACAAAAACCAATTGGTGAAAGCCTTTTTTTTCCGCGGCGCGCGAAAGTCCGAGATTACGATTTCCATGGATTGTTCTGAGTGTGGCAGCGTGTATTGTTTGGATATGTGAGCCTATGGAGTGTACCGATCCTTGTGTGATTCAGATTATTTAGCTTTTAGGTCCTGTACCCTTATAAGATTATTCACTTCGGGTGTACATCCACTCGAAAACGAGTATCATTCTAAGAGGTGAAGCGCAATCTATGGGACAGACATCCACGTCGTCCCAATTAACTTTGAGTTTTTCTGTAGCGGCGAGTCAAAAATAACACAACGATAACTCTTTGAAAGATCGTGTGACACCTGTCTCGACAGTGAAGCGTCCCTGATACGACACCTCACCAAAGCTCTTCAGAAGTCGCCTCGATCCTTCGCCTCATATGTTCCGTTTCAAGGTCAAGAACTCCGTTTTGGGAGCTGTCCTGCTAGTGTTGCTGGTCAACCTCTCCCTATCACTCGTGTACAACTTCCACGCGCCATCCAAGCACAGAATCAACCAGGTCTACAAAGACAATATCAAGGGATACAAGTCTGTGGATGATTACCGTGTGCACAAGATCTACAAGAGAGGTGACCTTCGACACAGGCTATCTCTGGCCTTCCCATACGAGAAGTCCACTGAAAAGACACAAAAGAACATCTGGCAGACTTGGAAGACCAATGACATGTCTCAGATCGACAAGAGTCTCGTTGAACTTATCCTGACTTTCGAGGGACAAGAAGCAGATGACAAGGGGAACTTTGACTACACATTGGTCTCGGACGCTGAGCTTGACGGTCTTGTCAACAGAACCTTCAAGGATGTACCTGAGATTGCTGATGCCTTCCACAAGCTTCCCAAGATCATTCTCAAGTCTGACTTTGTTAGATATCTTCTTGTTTTCGCCTTCGGAGGCGTGTACTCGGACGTTGACACGTCTCTCAACACTGACGTTCAAGACTGGCTGACCTACCAGGACAACATCTTCGACAAGCCAAATCAGGTTGGTTGTGTTGTTGGAATCGAGTCTGACAGAGATGAGAAGTCATGGGCCAGAAATGGTATGGCAAGACGTGTTCAGTACTGCCAGTGGACCCTCCATGCCAAGCGCGGCCACCCACTCTTCCGTGAGCTCGTTGCCCGTATTGCCGAATTGACTCTTGACAACTACGACCCAGAGACCAACACTGTCACAAAGAACGGTATCCCTTATGACATGAACACACCAGCAAAGTTTGCAGGAATCTTGGAGTGGACTGGCCCAGCCATGTACACAGACGTTACCTTTGACTACATGAACGAGGTTTACAAGATCACAGAGGCTTTGTGGAAGGTTAACTTCAAGGAGGAGAAGATTATTGATCCAAACAGACCGCTGAACTTGCAGAACAAGATCAGGTACCAGATGTTGAAAAACAGTGTCCACAACAACTATGATCCAGTCGAGTCGCCGATCGGATGGCAGAACATCACGAAGCAGGAGCATCCTATCTTGTTCGATGATGACTTGTTGTTGCTGCCACACAGATACTTTGGAGGTAAGAAGGGTGATAGAGATGACTACACACAGCACCATTTCAAGGGTTCTTGGAAGACTTGAGCTGTGTGATTTGGACTCGCATAGATATTGATGCATGAGTTGGCATTGGGTGCAACTGAGCTTTTATGGCCGTGAATACACGGCCTTTGGGTTTATTCTGATTTTCACTGACTGCTGTCGGATTCTGGGTTGCTCTATGGTTATTATACATTGCTACTTTTGTGCTTTGAGTAGAGCTCTGGGATCTTGGGAGTCCAGCAATCGTGAGCCCAATTTGGAAATTGCTGAACCTGTTTAATTGTCTATAGCTGTTTCTTTCTAGGTAGTTAGGCATGCTCTATAATGTGACATTGGTGCTACACTTCCTGCTCGCGTGTCTGTCAAGATTAACTTAATTGCAGTCTCCATACACATGACCCCATGGGCAATACCCCTCAGTCGATCAACAACATTCTCTCACTTGGAAATGGGACCCAGCAGAGCCATGCTGTCCGGATAGTAGAGGGCTACACAGCTACACAGCTACACATATCATGGAACGGTTATACATCGCCTCATCGATCCGATAATTTCAACTACAGCACTACAGCGCCTGATATTCATATTTTTTGGCCGCCCATGTGCACCATGTGCGAGACGCGGATCTCATAATTTTTGTTGACGTTGTTTTGTTGACGTTGATCCCGCCTTCTTCTTTAGGCCGAAAATTGATCCAGCTTGAACCTGCAGTTATACGTTGTTGTCTCCTTCCGTAAAAGGGTTGGAATTTAGAACACGTTCCTGTTCTCTGCTGCTCGTCTGTGGCCTGCCTTACCCCTGTACCCCTGCAACATGCAACGTCCAGCAGCTATGGCAGCCAAGTGGGGAACCTTTTTCCCAAAAGGCTACAAAATAAGCTCAATTGGTTCAAGGTGTTTATGAATCAGGAAGTTACTTTCCCAATCTGAGCAAGATCATAATATTCATACCATGCACGTTGATCTACGGTCTCATGATCTGTGACCTTCAATTGGCCAAACGGTCCAACTGACTACATATCCTTGAACGCACATGAATCACAAAACTCAAACTTGACTCTATACAACTTAATCATGATCATTCAAAACTTTTGCCAGACCTCTGTGATGAGCTCAAGCGTCTTTCTCTGACCGTCATCAAAGTTTATCACGGTCCCATGGTACGATTCATCCTTGTAGGCCGCAAGAATGTCATAAGCACACCAGATGTTGCTGTCACAGTACCCATAATTCTGAAGGGCAACCTCAATCTCATCAATATCGTTCTTAGCAACAGTCTCCTGCACCACTGGAATGATCGCACCTTCAAACTTGGTAGACTTTTCCGTCCATTCCTTGAGCTTTCCCGCATCCTTATCCAATGTTCTGAATAGGGCATAGTCCTTCTCCTTCTCGAGATCAATGTCACCGTCACAGTTGCGAGCACCACCAGTGATGAAGAGGATCGAAGCATCAGCTTCAATACGAGACGTCATGTATCCAATGTGCTGGGAACAGATCTCCTTCGCAACTGAAGTCTTGATCTTTCTGTTCTCCTCCCGTGTGAACTCACCAACGACAGCAGCTGGGATTTCGTGGGTGTGCAAACTGGAAGCACCAGCGGCAAGGGGACCGATCCACAACAAGTCCTTCTTAAGAGACTCGTGATTGTACTCAATTGGCATGAACTGGAGCTCGGCTGCAAGGAGGAGTCCGAGGAAGTGGTCCTTCTTGTCCAAGGCAACAACGTTATTGTCAATAGCATGTGTCTTGCCGATGCCAAACATTCTCGTGTGGGCAAGCATGTCCATGTTGACTTCAGAGATTCCAAACACCTGCTCATCAACTTCGGTTGGGAAGAGCTTGTTGATGAAACTCTTCTCAGACTTGTCCAAGTCCTCGTCGATCTGGTAGGTTGGGAAGTAATATGATCCTGTTGTCTCGAACTCTTGGGTGTCCAACAGTGAGAACAGATTGCGGAGTGGAATAACAGTTGGGTCAATCAAGATGGCTTGTTCGAAGGAACTGAGAAGCAGTGCAAGTGTTTTGAGCGTGGTGTCACGTTCCACCTTCTGTGTGTACTTCTTGTCAATGGACAAAGCGATGTTCACGAACCAGACGTTCTCAAGTGGAGAGAAGTTGACGTCAAATCCGGCTGGTAGCTGTTGTTCAGCCTCAAAGGTGATGAAATCAGTGTGTTTAATGGTTTCAGTGAAGGCTTTGTTGATCTCAGATTCAAGATCAGTGGTGATTACCCCGTCGTGAACAATCTGGATTGGCAATGAGGTACCAATGAATCTGAGCACTTTGGCCAGACGGATGAGACTCTTGACATCAGCTTTATCCTTGATTGGGATGACAATACCTTGGCCGTTCAAAGACTGTCTGAAGTTGTACAAGAAGGAAGCCTTGCCGACAGTTTGTGGCTCGTAGGATGGCTCAATAGCTGGGATACCAACATCAACAGTAGAAGATCCAAGTCTCTTGAATACCGGCTTGATCTGTGTGAGCCATGAGAAGTACTTGATTCCGAAATCGTTGGAAAGGTGGAACATGTTCGTCTCGTCCAATGTGGTGTCCAATTCGTCACTCCAGAAGATGTTGTATGAGCCAGAGCTGCCCATGAGGTCGTCAAAGATGTTTGTCTCAACGTAGCATGTACCATAGATACGAACGTTGGAGAAGAATGTGTGGAAGCGGTCAGCACGAGTGTTGTCTGTGGTGAGAGCCTCGGTGTACTCCTTGAGCAATTCCTTCTCCTTCTCGTCGCTGACTCCATCGTTACCAGCATCCTTCTTTGCCTGATCCAGAACATCTTTCCATTCTGGAGCCATGGAGAACTTCAGGCTCGAAGAAGAGAAATGATCGAACTCCTGTGACATTGCATTGGATGCTTCCTTGTCCTGGATGCTCTCAAAGAACTTTGAACAACGTTCACTGATGCGGGTGCTGTCCAGGTTTGTTGAAGACAAAGCGCTGTAGTTTTCATTGGAGGTCTGGCCTGGCTTGATGATGGCGATCTTCTTGGTGGCTGGAGCTGCCTGTGGGGTACCCTTGAAGAGCTGGGCGAAGATAATGAATGCCAGAAGCACAGCAAGCCCCGTCTTGATAGCCTGTCCTTTCGGCACTGTGTTCAGGGCAGGCAAACGCGTCAGGTATCGTCTTGCCTGGTCAATGACGAATGCAACTCTCATTGTGGAATGAGTGAGACGGTTAGGAAAAGAGCTTTGGCCTAGTGGGAATGCGTGTGTACACAGTCTTAAAGGTAGGCGGGTCAAGCGCGTCTGTGCTTTTTTTGCGCCATCAACAGCGGCCTATCAGTCTAAATCCCGCTCTCCCAACGAACGATCCAGGCTGACCGGATCTCGATGGCTGGTGTCAGAAGTCAGGAGCTGTCACGCCAGGAGACCTCGGTATAGCGTGCTCTGATTGGCCCTGATACGCTGTAACTACAACAACCTCGAGCCCTTTTGCTTCTCTCACCTAATCTCATCCAAAGCCTCCAAAGCCGCCCGGAACAACAAGCACAGCGGCTCGGCGTGCCAAAGCGCTGCGGAAAATTTAAAATACGGTGCACGTGACATAGAGCGATAAAGCACGTGATGCAAATCTAGCTTCACCAGGCTTGTCTAGCTTCATATTGCACGATCTCTTACACTTCATCCTTATGTGTTGGTCCTTAGGTGTTGGCTTGTTTGGCATCCCTTCCAGAAAGGTGCGGCGTAGAATGAGTTTGTAGATCCTATCGTCTGTTTGAAGGGCCTATGGACTCTGCCAATGGTCAGTGCTGGCTGGTGTTCTAAACGACTTTATGAACTCATGGGAACTTCTCTATAATGAAGTGTGGGTCTATGTACAATCATGATATGGTATCATTCACTCCTTAGGAAGTGTCTTCTTGTCATCCTTGCCCTGTGACACAATCTCTGTGATCTTTTTCAAATCACTTTGCATCAGCTTCTTTGTCGCCTTCAACTGCCACATTGGGCCGTGCTCTTCCTTCAACTTCTGTCTGTCCTCTTTCAACTTCTCACTGGCCTCTTTCAGTTTGTCATTGTAAGATTGGCCCTTCTGTGCCTCTTCCAACGACTCCTTTCCAAACAGAACATCAAACACACGGCCATCTCCCCAGAACCAACCGTTTCTATCAACAATCCAGTATCCAAACTTCTTGTCTGTCTCCTTAAGCAAGAAGAAGAATGTGGCTCTGTCATGCGTACCGTAGATTCCATTTCTCGTGAACACCTTCGACTTATGACTTCTCACCAAGTTCTCCAATGGGATAGTATACACCGGCGTGGCTCTGTTTGGAAGCATTGGATGTGTCGTGAATCTGATAAACTTCTGATCCTTCTTCTTCCCTGGAACGAGCCAAATACGTCTGACGAGTCTTGTTGGGAAGCTCATGGCAGCCCAGAGTGTTCCAACAGCAACACCTGTGATAGCCAGACACATACCGAGTCTGGCGGCAAGCATGGTCAGGTCCTGATCCTCCTCGTACAACTGGAACACAGCACGGAATCCCCAATCAATGAAAGTAAGACCGTACACGGTGAAGATCACAGCAAGGGCACCACAGATCAGGAAGTAGATCTGATGAGGCTCGGCTTCATAGATGAGTTCTGGTGCCTTCTTCTTGTTGAGGATCTCGATCATAGTGCGCAGCCGTGTTGAGGCAGACGTTGGGACGCCCGGTCTGGGCAGGAGAGTGTTTCTACTGCGGAGTGGGAATGTTGGAAGACGAGAGATGAAGGAGTTTGGTTG
This sequence comes from Petasospora veronae, assembly GCA_030563065.1. Classification (NCBI taxonomy): domain Eukaryota; kingdom Fungi; phylum Ascomycota; class Saccharomycetes; order Phaffomycetales; family Wickerhamomycetaceae; genus Petasospora; species Petasospora veronae. Next base: position 40,259 of record JAKUBA010000009.1, on the reverse strand, counting down.
GTCTGTCTCACCTGGGATGGTCTTGCGTAGTGATTCTGGGAGTTTGGGCGTTGGTGGTGTGACGTTGGATGATGGGACGTTGGTCTGCGATGGCTGTGGGATGTTCGATTGGGTCGAGTTGGTGCGCAGGAGAGCCAATGTTGGTGACAGAGGCAGTCTGGTGGATGGGCGTATGAGTCCCATAGACCTTATGAGGCCTCTGCTGGGTATGAGAAGGCGCATCCTTTTTGGCTTGTGTCAAACTTCGAGAGGTTGATGTTGTGGGGTCATGTTCGAGCTGGAGATTTTTTTGCGCTCTAGGCCAGGGCCCGATTTCGCGTTGGTCTACAACAGAGAAGGCATCAAGAGCCATGATTTTCTATTGCAATTGGTTCATTACTGAGTGTTCTCATTTGATACACAGTCTCCATGATCATCGTTTCTTGCCCTTAGCTCCTTTCAAATCATTGGCCTTCTTCAGTGTGCAAGGATGATGGCCGATGTACTTCCCATTCACCTCTTTGAACGCCTTCAAGTAGTCGTTTGGGTCTGAGAACGCCACGAATCCATAGCCCTTGTTGGTCCCTGTCTTGTTGTCAAGCGGAACTTTGACTTTGGAGACACTGGCATATGCGCTGAATGCTCGAAGAAGGATGGCGTCGGTGGCATCGGTGCCGAGGTTCCCCACAAAGAGACGGAAGTGCTTTGGGTCCCATTCCTCGAGCGTGTGGTCCTTTTTTGGTGCGTTCTTGTTGTTCTTCTGATGTGTGTGTGGAGGGTGAGGTGCCTGTGGAGCAGGGGATGCGCTTGTTCGTGTGGCTGCGATGACAGCTGCTGAGAGCTTGGACTGTGTGGCCTTCGCCTGCTCGCTGAGCATGTACGCTTCTGGTCGCACTCCGGAGGCTGCACGACGGTCAGACGCCTTCGCATTGTGGATCTTCGGTTTCGATATTCTGTTGTTGTTTGTGGACATTGCGGTTTCGCCTGTTTGGACGGCTGTTGGTGGTGTTGATTGTTCTTGGGGTGGTATCTTGGAGTTGTTCAAGCAGCGCAGGTTTTTGCGATTGGAAAGTAGGGTAAGGAAAAACAAGGGGTCCAGTCAGTAGCAACCAACCCCCTTAAAACACACCACTTAACACCCAGCAGCACTCCAATACCACCGCAGTAAATTTGACCTCATAATGTCTTTCCAAGAGGCGCAGCCCAGAATGGACTACTACGCCATACTTGAGTTCAAAGTGGGCACCCTGATTACACAAGTCGGCCTGGTTGAGGTGAAGAGGGCGTATCGAAAGATGGCGCTCAAGTTCCACCCTGACAAGGGCCACTTGGCGGGAACTGAGTTGTTCAAAAGAGTCCAGGAGGCTTATGAGACGCTCAGTGACGATATAAAGCGGCAAGAGTATGATTGGCTCTACTGGAGTTACTACAAGCGGCAGGATATCACTGTGGAGGCGCTGGAGGAGGAGCAGCAGGAAAGAGAGAGGCTCATTACTGAGTTCCTGGGACAAAGCGAGAAGGAGGAACAGGAGAAGAAAAGACAAGAGAAGGAAAAGGCTCGAAAGGCGGAGGAAGAGGAGAGACGTAGACAGGCTGAGGAGGCGAAGAAGAAGAGAGAACAAGAAGCACGGGCTCGTGAGGAGGCAGAGCGCAGGGAGAAAGAGCGGAAAGAACAGGAGCGCCTACGAAAGATTGAGGAGAGGGAAAGAAGAGAGAGAGATACTCTGGAGAGACGTCGTCAAGAAGAGAGATTGAAGGCTGAGGAGCGGCTGCGAAAGATAGAAGAAAAGGAAAGACTAGAACGACGTCGTCAAGCAGAGAGACGGATGGCTGAGGAGCAGCTACGAAAGATTGAAGAGAAGGAAATACGAGAACAAGAGGTTCTGGGGAGACGTCGTGAAGAAGAGAGACTGAATGCTGAAGAGCGACTACGAAAGATTGAAGAGATGGAAAGACTAGAAAGAGAGGTGCTGGAGAGACGTCGTCAAGAAGAGAGACATCGTCAAGAAGAGAGACGTATTCAAGAAGAGAGACGGAAGGCTGAGCAGCGGCTATTCAAGATTATGGAGAAGGTAAGACGAGAGCGGCAGGTTCTGGAGAGGCGTCGTCAAGAAGAGAGACTGAAGGCTGAGGAGCGCTGCAAGGAGGCGGAGTTCGAGGAGCGACTCAGAAAGATACGCAGGGCTACTAAGAATCTGAAGGAGAAGAATCAAAGGAGATCAGAGCAGTTACCAGTCAACAGATCGATTTCAACCCTATCTTTGGTGCTCCCTTTTTCACTGGAAATTCTCAAAGAATGGGCCATATCGTTTAGAGTACTTTTGAAGTACCTCCAGCTAACGTCGGCTGATTTTCTGGGAATCCCAAGTGAATGCCGGCACTATTAGAGTATAAATCAACGGTGATGTATGGAAAGCTGCCAACCACGAATCACGACTACTGTAACTGTACCGTCCAATCGCTTCACATACTGGGAGAAAGTAGAGAAGAACTCCTACTACAATCCCGTGCGACTCCCAGATGACACACTTACCCCTATCAGACCTGATAAAGCTCTTCGTACTAGACAGCGCTCAGATACCAGATTCAGCCAAAGTCTGAAATCCCACAGCCACCACGCACCGAGCCAATAATTTGCTGCGAGTACTCGTGAACCCTTGGTATCGTGGACCGTGTGCAAGCCGGTGCTACCCCTCGACATCCCCAGAGCTCACGAGACGGCAGCATATAGAGAGACTTAACTGTGGCTCTTCATGGCTCATAATATATCACTTCTGGCATATGCGTAGGCCTCACTCAATTGTCAATACGTGAACGCCATTATTGCATCTGGAGGCACTTATTTAGCGCTGCACCGGGTCTGAGAACTAATTTGCTCCACTAACGGAACTCCGAAATCTGCACAGCTGCATGTCTCCTGTCTCCCCGCTGATCATAGAGATCGAATGTGCACTGGACTGTGATCTAACTAAAGCTTCGTCAAGCCTTCAAGGCCTGGATAATCATCTATGAAGCTCATTCCTTGATCCCTGGATTCCCATACAAATGAGTTCAGAAGTGTATCCTGGTGTCGATAGCTGTTCGATCTCAGCTCTACCTGGAATATAGACCTCTATTCTGAGTTTTCCGGTAATCTGCTACTGTAGATAGGTTTATACCATACAAAGGCTGGCTAGTAACCCTTGCAAGCTCTAAATAAATGGAAATTCTGATCTCAAAATTGAGATATTTTGCCATCTTCATATTTTCCTCGTACCTCCGACAGTCAGAAACGCCGATGGAGACCCCTTAAAATTTTTGTCTGGAAAAACATCAATAATTGAGAGATTGAACTTACCCAGTATGTAAACCTAGATTTTTCAGTCATATTTATCTAGTTGGTTCATCAATTACAGACCAAGAGGGTATTTATTTGATAACATAAACAACCATAAGATGTCCAGGTGTTCCGATAAAATGTCCAGGTGTTCCGATCTCCAGGCAATGAATGTCCGGGTGTTCTGCCGATATGCCTCAACGGGTATCTAGCGCACGCCGATCACCACTTTTGTTTACTGGTTGTGGATCTGGTGTGTTTCAGGGGAATATTGATGTTTTTGTGAGCTGATCTGGTGCTCTTTGCCTCCGCGTGACCCTCCCCAACACAGCGCAAACGGGACGCCCAAATCGCCAGTTACGTCATTCGTCGTGGCCCTCCGCCAAACAGCAGCAGCCAGCAGCCCACTTTTGTGCCAGGTTAAATTGCCCCCGCGCTCCACCCTTTGCGAAATCCACTTGTGGGCGCTTAATCGGAGGCGGTACACGTCAATCAACGCCTAAGAGACAAGCAGCTATGACCATCGACACCGTCATCGGAGCACAGTGAGTACCAGCGCCCGGTCCGTGGAGTCCCGGCCCGTCTTCCCTCTGGAGCACCACGCTTGAGCCGGCCGCCCTGCCGTGACAGGTGCTGCTGATAAGGCGCCATGACCCACCACCTCCACCAACAACAACAACAACAACACCACCAACTACAGACACTAACAGCAACAGTGACAGCGACAGGAGGTACACGAGACGCTCCTCAGGCCTATCCCAACGGCCCCAGCTCTACCCAGCCAAGATCACCGTGAAGTGAGTATCCTCCCCGTCCAACACCCACGCGCCCTCCCCACCTTTCAAGCAACGTACTAACAAACACCCAACAGCCACTGGCAGCTCAGAGACTTGGTCCAGCCGTCCTCAAGAGACACAAACGAGATCTTATACACGAATGAGTCGACCATCAGAGCCACAGATCGTGCCACAGACAAGGTCACCACCGTCTGCAAGTTGGACTTCCACCCACGCTGCTTCAAGGAGGCCTATGACAAGATTGTGACAGGAGGCGTCATCAGCTCGATCAACTCGAACAACTCCAGCTCTCATATGAACAGAGCCTTCACAGAGCTTGGAGACGGACTCTCAGGTAATGGTACGACATGGAGAGGTTTGTTCTCGTTCTATAACAGAGAGACACATGAGTCAATGTCCATCCGCTTGGGATCGTACATCAACAACAACGCCTCCATCAACAAGATCGGCAACGCAGAGTACAGCTCCTTCGTTTGCAACAACGACATGACAATCTACAACACATTGATCACACCTTCATCCATCGTTGTGAACTCCTCTATGGCGTTGGACTTCCCACTCAACCACTCGGCACTATCTGATGACCAGAAGAATTTGGTTGTGGTTGGTGACTCATCCTCGATTTGTTTGTTGCATCCAGGCCAGGAAGACTCCAGAACGATACACCGTGACCAGGTCATCAAGACGTCGTGCGATTCAGGGTTCTCTACTTCGTTTGACACGTCTGGTGTCCACTTTGCTTCCTGTTTCCAAGATGGGACTTGTTTGATCTACGATCTCAGAAACCTCTCGTCAGGACCGGTCAACAGCATATACTCCACCAGAAAAAACTCATCAAATGGTGCGTTCAGATGTGTCAAGTATGCAAGAGGAACGGACGACTTGCTTCTCATCAGTGAACACGTTGGAAGGGTCCATGTCGTGGACACCAGAGACTTCAACAACCACCAGGTCATCATTCTTCCAATCAACGCAACCAACCAACCACACTCACGTCACAACTCTACCTCTATGATGGGCCGTCCTATGCATGACACCGATGACAAGGACATTTCGACATTCTTCAACTCAACTCTGATGACCCCAAGAGTCATGGAGTACAGTGACATTCTGAGTGTCGAGGGTGGCCGCAGTGAGTCCTCCATCATTGGCAACAGCAATGCATACGCCTCACGTAACTTGAACAACTACAATCTGCTGACATCTCTGGACTCAGAAGAAGCACTGTATGACAGTGATGACGACACGGCTCCGTCAAGTCTGGGAAGAACAAGAAATGACACTTCGAGCTTTGCAAGCAGTTTCGGAGGTATCCCTGAGTACGGCTACTCCGACAATGAGATCAGCGGCGTTGACTGGTTTGAAGACAGAGACAGTTCACATGTCATCATTGGTTACGAGAAGGGGTTGATCAGTTGGGACATTGACACTTGGAGCAGAAGAACATTCCCTTCATTCCACATGCTGTGAGAGCTCACACGTATGGGTTTCAATTCTTTATCCGTTGAGACACTTTGACAGTGTCGGACCTTTTTTATCACGTTCTTTTCACTACACATGGAATGAATACGATCAGCAACATACTTTTTGTAGATCAATCAACGATATCAGCAGTGCTGAGCTCTGGTTCCTCTCTGCTGATGTTGAGCTCCTGGATCTGTGGAACTTGTGGCTGAGCTTCAGCGTTTCCGTCTAGTTCAACTTCTCTGTGGTATTCATCCTTCAACTCCTCCCACTGAGCACCGTCCTCAAGCACAGCCTGGATACCAATGACATTACACTTTTCAAAGATCTCCAAGATCTCCTCTGCCTGCTCAATAGGCATGCCATGGAACACATCGTTCACCGCATCCAGCGACTCGGTCTTCAACGCATCCTGCATGGCCTGTGGCAAGGTCTTAAACACACGGTATCTCTCCTGCTCCTCTGCGTTCTCAGACTTTGGATCTGGGAGGTTGACGATAAGCTCAGTGTCATCGTCGAGGGATCTCAACTGGATCTCCTGCTCACCTTGCATGGCGTTTTCCTGGGCAAGGACAGCACAGCGTTGTTTGATGTGTGCGAATGTGGAGCTCACTTCACTGTCCAATGCGTCCAGAGCTGGGTTGGAGCGGGTGGAGAAGAGCTTGTTGAACAGACCGTCAATGATGATCTGGATCTCCTGCGGATACTTGGCGTTCTTGAATTTGATGAGGTCAAGGACGTACTTGATGACGGTGGAGAGGGTGATGATCTTCTTGGTGAGAGCGTCGTCATGGCCGAGCTGGGCGTCAAAGGCACTCATCATCAGTGCGTCCTTCTGTGCTTCTGTGATGATGTAGATGTGCGATTTGAGGTAGTCCTTGATGGCACTGGTGTTGCTGATTGGGATCTTGGTGAGGGCAGCTGTGTCTGGGTGAAGTGATTCCACTTTTTCTTCTTCATCAGAGGAAGCCTTGACAGCTGGAGCGGACTGGGCTGGGGCAACTGTGTTCACAGGCTTCTCTTCAGCAGGCGAGGTCACGGTGGTAGTTGCTGAAGATGGTGATGCTTTGGCTGTTGGAGTTGGTGTGGCTTTGGATGGAGCAGCAGTAGGAGGAGGCTTTACAGCAGCAGGAAGAGGAGTGTCGCCCTTGTTCAAGAAAGAGGAGTCAAATCCAGTATGGATGTCTTCAGATGAGATGTGGAGTTCACGTTCCTTGTAGAGACTCTTGAGCTTGTCCTCCTGCTGGAACAGGACGTCATCGATCTTCTTTCTGTGGTTCTTCAACTCAGCTCTCAGAAGAGAGCCATCATTTGGATTCTGTCCAGCTTTCTCCAACTGTTCTTTGAGCTGGATGATCAAGTCCTCAATCATCTCGTTGTACGTTGCTGCATCCTCCTCGACGCCCTTTGGCTTGGAGCTGTCAAACGTGGCAAGCAAGTAGTCCTGGATGCTCTTGTAGTCTCCGAGCTTCTCATCGCTGTTCTCCTTGAGCAGCTGATCGACTCTCTTGTTGAGCTCCACATACATGGGGATCTGGACCTCGAGCTGGCTGATTTCCTGGTTTCTCTGTTCACGCTTCTGGTGGATGTCCTGCTGTCTCCAGCGGATGAACGACTTCTTGTCCACGTTCGGGTGCACCTCGACGTCCGAGTCGTCCGAGAGCTCGATCTTGTCCCACTTGGAGTAGTCAATGGCCATTGTTTACGCTGATTGGGTGTTGTGTGCTGATCTGGTGATGGAGTGTCTCTGGCTGTTCTGGTGGCGAGAGATCAGAGAAGAGGCGGAGATGTGGGCGCGACAGGTGGGCGGACAGCTTCTGCGGCAGACCCGGCACTCATGAACCCCTGGACACCAGCACTAATTGACACAGAACAACAGTATATCGATGCTCTATGACGTTATGAGCAAGTCCTTCAAGACGACAGGATCATCCTTCTCCACCCGTCTCAGCTACGCCGTCTTGTTCCTCGTCAACGCTCTTCTGTCATGGTCCATGCTCACAGACTTTGCCAGACGACAACTGGAGAGGTTCTCCAAGTACCAATGTGAGGGTGTGGAGTGTGGGTTCTTTGCCGTCCACCGCATGAACTTTGCTCTCGGTATGCTGCACGTTCTTCTCTGCTTCCTTCTCGTTGGTGTCCACTCCACGGCAAACCCACGTTCTAAAGTCCAGAACAACTTCTGGGCCCCCAAGATTCTCACTTGGATTGTGTTCGTGGTCCTCTCCTTCTTCATTCCTGATGGATTCTACATTTGGTGGTCCAAGTACATCTCCGTTGGTGCCGGTGCAATCTTCTTGCTCATTGGCTATGCACTTCTCCTTGAGCATAGACACCAGTCAGCTGGAACGTACATTGAGCGTGTTGGGAGGGAAGACTGGAAGGCTTTCCTCATTTCCAGTACTGGCTTGATGTACACGGGCAGCATTGTTATGGTTGTGCTCACGTACGTCTACTTCTGCAGCAGTGGATGCTCCATGAACCAGGCTGCTGCTACTGCCAACGTGATCCTGGGAATCACCACCACTATACTCTCTTTGAACCCAACGATGCAGGAGTCCAACCCACACTGTGGTCTTGACAAGGCAGCTGCTGTGACGGTATACTGCACGTATCTCATACTTTCCGCCTGTGCTTCCGAGACTGACAATGAGCAGTGTAACCCTCTCATCCGCAACAGAGGAATACATACTACAACTGTTGTCATGAGTGCAATCTTCACGGCTATCGCTATTGCTTATACCACCACGCGTGTTGAGGCCATATCAGGCGGCTCCAGGGGTGGCTCTGTTGCTATCAGCTACGACAAGCCTATGGGAGATGAGCCATCTTACATGTCTCTTGAGCAAGGGAAAAAGCAGATCAGCACCCAAGATGCCAGAGAGTCTGTTGCTGCTGGGTCTTCATCTGAAAGTCTACTTTATGATCAGAGCTCGTTGTATGATGAGGAGGACGAAGAGAAATCTTCAACCAAGTACAACTACATGGGGTTCCACATCATTTTCTTCTTTGCCACGCAGTGGTTGACTGTTCTATTGACCATGAATGTCCAGCATGACGACTCTGGAGACTTTGCACCGGTGCGCAGAACATACTACTACTCTTGGACCAGGATTGCTTGGATCTGCTATGGGATTTACGGATGGCCCCTCGTAGCCCGAGTTCTGATGCCAGATAGATTCAATGTTGCCAGATAGATTTGATTAGGTGCTTATATGGGTTTAGGATGGATACACGTTTGCATACGATTGGTAATTACCCAACTATGGTTGAGTTGACACATCAGATCTCATTGAACAAAACATGTGTACTGTATTGATCTCACTAAAGGACTGAATTATCTCATCAGAATGCTCCTCCGTAGAGACCATCCACCCAATCAACAAGGGAACTCTCGCCAGCAAGGTACTTGTCTCTCACCAATTCCGGCCACCTCTTCTTATCCTGACCATACGACGACATGAGTGCAGTGCTGCAGTAAAGACTTGCTCCCTCCCACGCTCCGAGTGATTGAATCACTTCCACCCCACACTTCTCAGAAAGCTCACGTAGCAACCGAGTCTTGAAGCCTGGAATCTGAGATACACCGCCTGTGATAATCACCCTTGCCTTCAAAGCTGCTCGGAGATCAATGCTCATCTCATCAAGACACTGTGCAACGAGACTTGTGATCGACTGCGTATCATTGTCATCAGAAGATGTATCCGAGAAGAAGGCCGTCTCAATAGGGTCATACCGTAGCAAATCTGGAACCTGTGTCTTTCCATAAGTATAAACACCCTGGGACTCTTCTTGCATGCAAACATTGGCGAACATGGCCTCACACATAAATCTCTCAACAAACTCAAATCCTCCCTCCAGACAACCGTTCTCTTTCATAGATCTTTGCACTTCCTCATGTAGCCATCTTCCCCCGCGAAGTGTTGTCCTCGAGTGGTTATAGATGTGTCGGAGGTCAAACACGGGGTTAACTGTGGTTTGATTCCAACCAATGTCAATAACCAAAGCCGAATGTGATCCTGAGCTGATGGTGTTCATAACAGGCTCTGGGAAAAACCTCACTGATTGAGCGTGCATATGAAACAGGAAAACTCTGGTGATGACCTTCTTCAATGGGATAGGAAAGAATGGTGGTTCAATGACCAAAACCTTGCAGTTCTTGGGATCGATGAGGAGGTCTGTTTGGTAGATGTCATAGATGATTCTCTCGAGAACAGACTCAATTTTGTCCAAGTCAGCACCAGCAAGATCGTAAGTCCACAAGAATTGACCATTCTCATCCGATCCCATCATCTCGGAGTCCCCGACATCCTCGTCATGAGCATGTGATGTCCTCAGAGGTGTCAAGTGCGTGCCCTCAAGGTCGTACGCGTTGGTCCTACGTCGTACAATTGGAGCAGCGTCCCCGGCAAACCCGGCACGAATGAATCTCGAGCCGATCTGGAAGATGATGGGATAGTACTGCTGACTCATGACTCGATTGGAAAGGCATTGGATGAGCTCAATTTGGACGGGTTGAAGGGGAAGCAGGAAGCACACATCCGTTCAGTATGGAGGGTCCCCAATTCGCGAATTCGCGAAAATGCTTATCGGTCGGCGCAACAGCAACGCCTCCGTGAGAGCTCCAAAGCAGAAATGACACATGGACAGACAACACCAGCATTAATCTGACACGTAGACAGACAACAACAACACAACTTTGACCACAATGGGTGCTATCATATCGCTCCCACTTCAGATGGCTGGAACAGCTGCAGCTTCGTGCTGTGGCTCGATGCTCTCTGCCCTACTATGCAAGTCCTTCAAGACGATAGGATCATCCTTCTCCACCCGTCTCAGCTACGCCGTCTTGTTCCTCGTCAACGCTCTTCTGTCATGGTCCATGCTCACAGACTTTGCCAGACGACAACTGGAGAGGTTCTCCAAGTACCAATGTGAGGGTGTGGAGTGTGGGTTCTTTGCCGTCCACCGCATGAACTTTGCTCTCGGTATGCTGCACGTTCTTCTCTGCTTCCTTCTCGTTGGTGTCAACTCTACGGCAAACCCACGTTCTAAAGTCCAGAACAACTTCTGGGCTCCAAAGATTCTTGCTTGGATTGTGTTTGTGATCCTTTCGTTCTTCATTCCTGATGGATTCTACATTTGGTGGTCCAAGTACATCTCCGTTGGTGCCGGTGCAATCTTCTTGCTCATTGGCCTTGTGCTTCTGGTTGACTTTGCCCACGAGTCAGCTGAAACATGTATTGAACACGTTGAGATGGAGGACGAGTACTCCAATGTCTGGAAGACTCTTCTCATTTCCGGTACTGGTCTGATGTACGCGGGCAGCATTGTCATGATAGTGCTCACTTACGTCTACTTCTGCAGCAGTGGATGCTCCATGAACCAAGCCGCTGCTACCGTCAACGTCATCCTTGGAATCATCATCACTGTACTCTCTTTGAACCCAACAATTCAGGAGTACAACCCAAACTGTGGTCTTGCCCAGGCGGCCATCGTTACAGTATACTGCACGTATCTTACACTTTCTGCATGTGCATCTGAGCCAGACGACAAGCAGTGTAACCCACTCATCCGCAACAGAGGAACACGTACCGCATCTGTTGTCATGGGTGCAATCTTCACGCTCATCACTATTGCTTACACCACCACACGTGCTGCTGCCAACTCTGCCTTCAACGGCTCCAAGGGTGGCGGCTCGATTGCTATCAACTACGATGAGCCTATGGATGAGGAGGCAACATACATCACACAGGAACCAGGCAGAAACGAGATGAGAATGCAGGCTATCAGAGAGGCTGTTGCTGCTGGGTCTTTGCCTGAGAGTGCACTGAGTGATCAGAGTTGGCTGTATGACGAGGATGAGGAGGACGAAGAGAGATCCTCAACCAAGTACAACTACGCGTTGTTCCACATCATTTTCTTCCTGGCCACACAGTGGCTGGCTGTCTTGTTGACCATGAATGTCCAGCAGGATGACTTTGGTGACTTTGTACCTGTTGGAAGAACATACTTCTACTCTTGGGTCAAGATTGTGAGTGCTTGGATCTGCTACGGTATCTATGGATGGTCCCTCTTGGCACCAGTTCTGATGCCAGATAGATTTGATTAAGGAATTGGATCGGTTTTGGTTGGAATCGGGTTTGAATTAATGACTTTGTGGGATTAGTGCACATGTATTTTGTTTTGGAGATTTTGTAGATCACATGTACACAGAGAAGAAACAGCAAAGATGTAGGACAAGAACCAGCACCATCAACATACACGTGCCAACGTACTGTAAAAACTCGAAAGTTCAATAGCAACAATGTGAAGATGATCAGCCCTCAGAGTCAGTGATACCACCCTCGTTAATGATGTACACACACTCCTTCTCAGGCATATCTGGTGAGTCCATCAACTTTGCAACCCTCTCATCACCACGACCCTTACGGAGAAGGATTCTGGTAGCACTGGCGTGTGCCAAAACATGACCACCAACTCTGTGCCATCGTGTTAGTAAATGAAATGAACAAAAAAGCTGGGTAATGGACTTACGGCTTTCGACCATCAGCAGCAGCAAACAAGGCGGAAGCACCCGGATCACTCTGAACCTGATTGGTCATGAACACAGCAATGTTGTAGTCCTCTGCGATTCTGTTCAATCTGGACAAGTGTTGGTTCAACTTCTGCTGGCGTTCGTTCAACTCACCTCTTCCAGAGTACTATTGGATGTTAGTAAACTTGGTAACAGATCCAATCACAGTGGCAAATCTGTGGAGGGAAGCAATTCAAGGTCTGATCCTTACATCAACTCTGAAGTTTGCCATGATGGAGTCAATCACCACAAGTCTGTAGTCTCCAGTTGCCAACTCGGTACCAAGTTCTTCCAACAACTCACACTGGTGCTCACTGTTCAAAGCTCTTGCATAAGTGATGTTCTCAAGGCAGTCATCTGGGTCGACACCAAATCTCTCAGCAATTGATTTGATTCTGGACAGCATATGTTAGTAAAACTGGCCCATACAGTCTGCGAGGTAAATGATTCGAGGGTATGAACAGTACCTGTCTGGACGGAAAGTACCTTCAGTGTCAATGTAAGCCGCCTTACCCTCACCACCACCGTTTGCCTGTTCGGAGTTAGTAAGTGTGACTGATGGAAGATGATGAATAATGATACTGACCTTTGGCAACTGTGCAGTGACGCAAAGTGTGTGAGCCATCTGTGTCTTTCCACATCTGAACTCGCCGAACACCTCACTAATGCTCATGCTCATGATACCACCACCCAAGGCAGAGTCAAGTGCTTTGCTTCCTGTGGACAAAGCAACGACACGGCGTCTGAGATCGGCCTGAGCTGTACCAGAAATGAAACCAACGGACTGGAAATCATACATATGTTAGTACAAGATGGTCAAATGAACACCCCCAGATCCAACAAGACAACCGATTAAGGTCCCTGGAGATGCGGGTCCATCTCAAAATTGGCGAGACGCGTACGGTTGACGCAATGGACCAAGGGGCGGGCAGCCAGGGGGGCCAAATGAAAGTGTACTTACCATCAACTTGCCAGCGGCTTCCTTGATCTTCTCAACCTTCACCTCAGAGAGACCCCTGATCTTGAGCAAGTTTCTTCTGGTAGTGGACAACACAGTCTGTACCTCCTTAGTTAGTAGAAGATCTCAAAAAGGTAAGCGCCATGTGTGAGCGGCGACCATGCCAAAAGAGCGATACGTACTGGGATACTGCAGACACCGGCGGCACGAAGCTTTTGGATGTCAGATGCATTGACACCCTGCGACTGGAGCTCGTCAATGGAAATGATCTCTGGTTGCTCTGCGGTCATTTATCCTTTTGGTTGTTGTGGTTTCTCGTTGCCGCCGTGATGGTAGGTGGAACGGGGGGAACGAAAAGTGGCGAGGGGGCGCTCCTTTATATAGGTGCAGGGATTGTCAAAAAGGTAAACAAAGGCTGCCTGCACCACAGAAACAGCTTGCAACAGACATTGATTTGTCATATGGTAACATTGAAATTGGTACAAGGGGATCTACAACAGCCTTGGTCATGACGGAAGCTTTCAGCGCTGCAGCCGCCCGCCATGAGGGATGTGAGAGGCGGTCTGAGCCGTGTCGTGCGCAGTTGATAACTACTGTAGAGGAGCATTAAAGATGACGTTTCCTTGGAGTGTATAGCGTAACAGATCACTTTATCATTATTAAATTAGAGCCCCATCTATCGTAGGAGCAAGCAGGCCCATCAGCGTCTTCGGCACTCTCTGCTTTCATGTCCATGTTCTCCACACGAGTAGCACATCACCGCCTGCGGAGACACGTTGGGATACCCGCGCATGGAGACCAGCTGAGCCCCATAGTACTGAGTTGGTGTTTGTGGAATGTATTCACCGGGGCGGATGATCCCCTGTGGGTAGTACTGGACTCGTTGTGGTGGTGAAGCCCTGTATTGGGGTGGCGGTGGCGGTGGCGGTGGTAGTGGCTGGGGTAGTGGCTGTGGTAGTGGCACTGGATACCCCGGTGAGAATTGAGCCATTGGAAGTGGGTAGTAGTACTGGGCTCGCTGTATGTGTCTGGAAGCAGTAGGCGAGTGCTGGTACATGTCTATAGGAGCACTCTGGTTCCTGAGCTGGGATAAGAAGACGATCTGAGGGGATGGTGATTGACTCTGTGGCGTCATCATGTGTGGGGGCGGTGAGATGTATCTGTAGTCTGGCCTTTGGTTGTTGAATTTTGGACACTCTGATTGAATGTGGCCAACCTCTTTGCAGAAGTAGCACTGTTTTGTGTGTGTGGTGCGGCCGTTGGGACACTGGGAGGACTCGTGGCCTGGCTTCTTGCAGTTATAACAGAGCCGCTCCTTGGAGTCGCACTCATCAGCGTGATGACCGAGGTTACCACACTTGTAGCACGTTCTTTTGAATGCCAGAGAGACTGGTAGTTTCCCCTGACCCATATTCTGGTAAGAGGACCTGTGCCTCAGCTGTGGGAAGCTCGGAGGCATAGCTGGAACAAATGCAGTGGCATTTGAGGCGTTGAGTGTTTGGCCTCCCTGCTCTGCAAAGTCAGTGGGTGTGCTGATGTGCTGGTGTAGCTCTGATGGAACATCGTCTGGAGACGAAGAGGTCGACTTGTCACTCCTCGTTTCTTGGAATGGGTCAGCACTTGTCATTGTGGTGATATGTGGTTGTGGCTGAGTGTGAAGGATGAACTGAAAGAGTGAAGTAGTGGTGTAAGAGAAGGATCAGGCTCAGTGGAAGGGAAATGAGACCACAGGTGGTCAATTGATGTGTCTGTGTATGTTCGTAGGTGTTGAGAAGTGGGGTGGAATAATTCAATGGGACTAGTAATTTGAACGGCACCGCGTGCGTGTGTGTCTTTGGTGTCAGACAGAAGGATATGGGCAGAGTCACCCGGGACGGATGCTCGAGGGTGGAATTCAGAGCCGCAAAGGAGGTCGTAGGCTTGAATGGACCAAGGAGAGATAGGACTGTGCTTCCTGGAACAGAATGGCTTTGGCAGGCGTTGCGTGGTCGAAGCGGTTGAGTCTGGGAAGACGGGATGAGATGCCCGATGGAGAAGGCGGAGATGGATGCACGAACGCCGACGGAATTCAAGATTACCAGGGGAAGAGGTGACACGTCCAGATGCTTGTGGGGGACTTCTTTACTTCAGATATGGCAGGGAGCCAATTGAGCTTGTAGGTTGGTGTGGCAAGTACGACGACATCTTCGAGAAAAATTCAAATAGGGTTGAGAGGGCGCATGGTCTGTATTTATATCGAGACACAGGCATTGCCGTTGCGCCCGCCGCACAGATCTGCCGGACAATGAGTGGGAGGGCAACCAGGGGAAAACATTGGAAGAATCTGGAATCGATGACTTGGACATGCGGCTGCGGAGGGTCCTACGCGGTCGTGGTATTGTTCGAAAGTAGGCAGCATTGCATTGGGCCGGTGGGGAATCCGGCCGAGAGTTCGTATTGTAGACTCAACTTCACACCCAACAATGCCGTCCAATAGCGAGGCTCTTCTAGCTACTGATGGACCAACCAGCGGAGGGAATGGCTGTGCAATATGATAGAAGCGAGCCTTGTGATCTTGTCCGCAAACAGAGAACTCCCAGGTCTGAACCACCCGACGCCGACGTGCATGCTAACCCGCAGGCCTACGTTTACTATCCACAGACGTCAACAGATGGCCGCAGATTGAGTACCAAGTTGGCGATTGCTATCATCTATGGACTACCCATGACGAATGCCTGCCTATGCTTCAGACACAGCATCAGCTGGGAACAGTCAGAGGTCTCCGTTGTAGGGAATGCTCGCTCTGGCAGGCCAACAGCTTGGCGCTCGCTAGCTGCCAGCCCAAGAATAAGCTCGCAATTGTCCATACCGCCGTGCATCTCGTTTGACGCGTTCTCTTTTTGAGCGCTGCGGTAAGCGAGCTGGAGACTCGAGAAAAAGGGCCATAACCCAGGGCCCAACGCAATGACAAACCGAGACGAGCGACACACTAAGCCGTACCACAGAATCCAAAGAAACAAGCCTTCTATTCTCCTTTGGGTGCGGTCAAAGTGCGGTCGTACCCAGAACCCAGACTCGGACGTCCCGAGCTGCAGATACGAGTGCCACAGCGGGAATTCCGAGCACTCCGGGGGCAGCGAGACCAGTATTAGATAACCCGTAACGCACCACACACACTGTCATATGGCAAAAGAGCCCCTCTCATAGGATCATATCATTGAATTCATCCCACAAGAGATTTCTGGTGCGAATTGTGTGAAGACTGGGGGAGTTGGGGCCTGAATTGTGACCTGGCACGTGACGTACCCCTTGTCCTGGATCTTACGCCTATGCGAGATTTCCGCGCGTTCACTGCACTGGGGGCAAACTTATCGGAGATATGGATTGTTGGAAGTTAAAACAAGGCTCCAGACCAGATCCCTTTGTGCATCAGCTGCGCATTGATTCCCCTCCTGAAACTAGCTTGTCCGTGTTATTCGAGAATCTGTGAAAGCCGGCCCTTCGAAGATTGAGTCGGTCAACTTGTCCTGTCATGCAAGTGAACACACGAGACAGTACACTCCAGTCACCCACTGGAGTCAACTGTTCTTCTAGAAGGTCTTGCGGCATGTGTCCTACATACAAGCACCACCGAAGCGGACAGGGACTGGACCCTAAACGAGCTTTTGAAGGTTTGTCCGCGGACAAACTAAACTGGGGTCTGATTGATGTATGCCGCCAATTAAACAACGGCCATGGGAGTCTGAGACCGGAATGGAGGAAAAAAACGCACGGCTCATCAAGACCGACTGCAGCCGAGAACTTCCCAGATGCGTTGTCCAGCCCTATAGGCTATCTCTATTCAATCCTGATGTCGAGCTAATGCCATTACTGCCATGGCTGGTTACAGCTGCATGGAAGGGTCACCGGCCAGGGGTAACACTCACAAACCTCTGAGTTGACCATACTGGATCCCGGTCATAGGCGCCGGCAGAGAGGTCAAGCACGACTCAACTGTCAAGCCACCTCAGTTTGTCTTCTTCCCCAGGGCCTACACTGTACGAGATTTGGGAATTGGTCGGTTGCTTTATTCATTTACATCAGACGGCATGAGGCCTACATATAGTCCTTGAAATATAGGCCATGCGCCATTCATACACCGAACGATTCGTCATCTATAGTATACATTCGTATGAAGCGGATATGGACTTCTTTTCTATGTATATGGAGGGACGGGTCTGAAGAAACTGCCTGCTCACAAACCCAACTCAGCTCAGTCAATCTTGACAGCAGAGTAGATCTTTCTGACAAAGAACAAACTCGACAAGAAGCCAATAGATCCTGTAAGGATGAACATCAAGAAACTGATCAGCAGAGAGTAACCAGTGTACAACACTATTGTGGTGAATCCACCCAGCTCGAACTTTGTCAACAGAATGGCATGCACGAACACGTAGAATGCACATCCTCCAGCAATAGCAACCGATCTCCACTGCCACAGGTAGTTCTCAGCACACAAAGAGTAGTAAGTCATCAACATAGTCACAAGGGATGTCGTGATAATCATCAACACGAAGCAGAAGAAAAGGAATCCAAACATGTAGAATACTCTGTTGAACCACAATGATGTGTAGATGAAGTACATCTCAACAGACACAGACCCGAATGGGAAAATACCAGCAACCAAAGCAGCACACCAAGTGTTCAGGTACCATGGCTGAGTTGGAATCTGTCTTGGGATCTGGTTAGTGTTGACTGGCTTGGCCAATGCCTCCTTCTTCAGCGCCAAGATAGAACCAATGGCAGAGAGTGGGACAGAGACAACAAACCAGATAACAACAATAGCAAACAAGGTACCCACAGGAATAGCACCAGAAGAGTCAGCTCCAACCAAGAAGAAGTTGAGAAGAGTCACTGTGGTCAAGATGACACCAGGAACAAGCAGTGGTGTCAATGCCAGGTTGATCTTCCAGTCAGCACCGCCGAAGAACTTGTAGACTGATCCAGAAACAAACGAACCAACACAACCGAACAAGGCATAAAGCATGAACATCACAGAGGACAGAGATCCTCTGTTTGAAGGAGAAAGGAGTCCAAACAGTGCAAAACCACAGGTGGTGAGTGCCATCAAAAGCAACTGGAATCCAGAACCGACAATCACAGAGAGCAACAGCAAGTAACGTGGGCTTCTGAAGATGTCTCCGTGAACAAGTTTCCATCCGGACTCATCGATGTCCTCATCCAAGTTCATCTCGTTGTATCTGGAAATGTCATTCTTGAGAGCCTTGAACAAAATGTGAGCAATAATCAAAGACAAACAAACCACAATCAAAGAAAAGTTGATTAATGAGAACCACTGAATCTTTGGGTCATACACGTGCAAGTACTTGTCCCATCTGGTAGCCCACAGTGTATCAGACTCAATCCAAGCAACATCGTAGGTGAATGGAACAGCCGTACTGTCATGGGTGTCCAATGAGACTGGCTCCTGCTCCCCAGTAGGACAAATACCCTCCTCTCTCTTCCAAGAGTGTGGCTCAACAGTCACACCAACAACTCTGTACTCGTTCTCACCACGCTTGTGGTACTCAATCTGAATGCTGAAGTGGTTGTCCAAGTGTGGGACGTTGTCATGGTCAACGTATCCGAGCTCGAAGCCTGTTCCGTAGAAGTCAGAGTCGGTTCTTTTGTCATGAAGTTTTCTGGCAGCTGGCAAACCATCAATCAACCAATTGTAGAAGAACCCGTTCTTGATCAGCTTGTTAACAAATGTGCTGTCAATGCCCGGGTAGTTGCTCGTGCAGAGAGACTTACACGTCTCGTTCTTGAGCATAGTCAACTCGAATGGAGAGTTGTAGATTCTGTCTCCGAAGATGATAGAGCCGAGCGACTCAGGCTGCTTCTCCTTCTTTGCTGGTTGACACATGTGCAGTCTTGGGTAGTAATAGTCGAATGAGTAGACGTAATCCTCACTGGAACCTTCGTGGAAGATGCTTGGAGTGATGTGATTCACAAGCAGCGGGACGTTCTCACCCTCCTTGTATGACGTAGGAGCAGTACCGGGCAGGTAGAACCCGTGCGCAACAGCAGCCATGGAGGCCAGCACGGCCAGGTTCAGAGAAAGCATGGTCGTGAAATGTCTGGTTGGGCACAGTGGGAGCACAATCGGACGAATCCTTTGAATGAACGGATCAACGAGCCAAATGTTCATCGGGCGCGGGCTCTGTTGAGGACCGTGGCCGTATGTCCGGGTGTTTTTATTGCTCTGGTATGGGCCACAAGGCCCTTCCATCAACAAAACCGGGAGGAGAGCCCCGAACAAAGCCATCTCGAGGAGCCCAGGAAACAGGCACCGCAGCTCGAACCGCCGTGTACCAAGACACGTTACTGAGGAGAACGGATCATGGCTTCTGAACTGAGCGTGCACAATGTGCTCTTCCACCTCGATGCCGGACGTGACATCTCGCCCCTGTTGAACACGCTTTCCACAACCGCCACGGCTCAGGTAGCGTCCAAGAGGAGCTCTGCGGACTGCAAGAAGATGATTTTATCGTCACTTTCACCGAAGGTTACGGTATATGCGTCTGCAAACATCGAGAAGCTCGCGACAAGCTTTGGCTTCCACTCATTCCTTCAGATGCTCAAACCTTTCGGAGACAGGATCGACCACAAGTTCCAAATCAAGGACTCACAACTCGTCTCACGAACAGCAGAGGACTTCTCTGTGCGATTTACATCCCCATTAGAAGATATATTCAGTGTTCAGGATGGTGAAGGAGCTTCCAAGACACCAGGAGTGGTACAAACTTCACTTGAGCTTCTAATGAGCGAGTACATCCAGAGTCTCAACCCACACCTGAAGAAGGCAGAGGAGCAAGGAAACAAACCATTGGCAGCTGTTCTGAAGGACTCAATATACCTCAAGCTATTTACAAAGATTCTTTCAAGCTCTGCAATCACCCCATTTGAGCCTATCAACCATCCTGTCGCTTCATTTATATTTGTTACATCAGAAGACTCCTACGATCTGGCACGCACCCTGCTGATACAATTCAAATCATCCAAAGTACCAGACTACTTCTTCAAAGACGACATACTCCCTGTCTTCGTTGTCATGCATGACGTTACCGACGAAACCCAACACGACAAGGCAATTCAACTCCGAGAGCATATCAAGAAGCAGCTCAATGTTGACACATTTGTGCTTCCAATGAGTCTTGACAAAGAATCACACCCAACCATCTTGAACCCACCTACCTTATCTTCGGTTGATGAGGAGCTTCAAAACGCACACCTTTCATTTTCAGCAACTCCTACACTTCCAGCATCTGACATCACATCCATTTACAAAGTCATCAAAGAGATTATTCAGAAGAAGATCATTCCATACATGGAAATAAAGATTGCCACATGGGATGAGCAAGTCATAGTCCCACGGAAAAGTATCACCGGACGTCTGTTCAACGTGTCCAAGAAGTACTTTGGAGGCAACAAGAACCAACAGCAGAATGAGCATACGAGCAACTACAACACGGAGCGTGGTTACTATGGGAAAATTGCCAACGAGACGCTCACACGGAAACTGGCAGACTGGTCTTTCATGCTTCGAGACTACAGATACGCCTATACCACGTACGAGTTAGCAAAGAAAGATTCACTGAGTGACAAGGCGTGGACTTACCTTGCTTCAGCTCAAGAGATGGCTGCAATTTCTCTGTTGATGGGAGCCACAAACATCACATCAAGACTCAAAAATGACACCATCGACCCATTGCTGGACTCATCCAACTACACGTTTTTGGCAAGATGTGGCTTGAAGACGTATGCTCTTCGATCGATCCTGATTGTTTCTGAGCTTTTCTGCACCCTGAGAGACAGTTGGTCGAACTCCCCCGCTGCTATCAAATGGGTCCAGAAAGCCATTGACGACAAGCTTGTTGGAAAGATTGGGAAATCGCTCTTGCTGGAGCGTATTGGATACATGTATTCACTCTGCATTTCGAGCCAGGCCAAGATCATAATGTCACGGAAGCTCATCAGGGACAGACCTGAGCAAGAAGAGGATGAACAAAGTCCATTGAAGTTGGAGAAGGATAACACTGCCACCATTGGATTCACGAGGGACAGGAAGGCGGCATTGTTGAATGTACTTGCTGCTAAGAATTGGGATCCGGTATCTCAACCTATACAAGTTCAATACTGCCTCAACCAGACAAGAGACATGTACAAGGGTTTGGCTTTCGCTGAGAGACAAAACAGTTTGTACAGAAGACTTCTCGACACAGCTGATAAGTCTTTGAGTACAGTGTCAACATCATGATAGACAATCCTACGAATAGCATGCCAGATCATTTACCTTGTGGCTAATCGATGATGCAATTACATGACACCTAGACGTAGGCAGTACCGCGACTAGTATTTGCATGAGATCAAGCACGTACGTAAGAATATAAACATCAACACCAAATGCATTAAGCCATATTTGAAATCAGTACATACACATGACATAGAACACTGATTAGAACACAAACAAACGAAGAAAACTCCCCAGAGAAACATATAAGAACAGACACAAAAGAGCAAGGGCGCCACAAGTAAATCAAGTACTGCAACCTGACAATTCACTGGACAAAAAAACATGAGACCGGCCGATCATATTATCAATATCGACTTAGATATTCAGACATGCTTCAACAAGTTCTCTGGTGGGACTGTATCAAGCATTTCAGTCTCATTAACTCTTGGCTCAACTGGCATGTACTCCTGCTGCTTGTTTTTGAAGAGAAGGAATGCACCGAGAACACCAAGGAGTGCAACTGTACCAACAGCACAGGCAAGCCCCACAAGAACAATGAATCCTCTATCCATTTTACCCGATTTCTGAACCACATCAGCAGAAGTCGATGAAGTTGGAACAGATGACGATGTAGTAGAGACAACAGTATTGTTTGTCAGAGTGCCACTGATGTAGAGGGAGGACATGTCTTTGTTCATGAAGATGGAGGAGACAGTAGCAGTCGACCGTTCAGCTGTGGTGATGACATATGGAAGCCAGACGGTACTGTTGAAGAAGGCGACATTGGCATACCCATAGTTGGAGACTGTCAAGTTGCCAGAAGCAAAGAGAACCTGGGAAGCATCAAAGTAGGAGCCATTGTTGTTGTTATTCGAGGAAGCGAGGTCAAGAAGCTGAATATCAAGGATAGTAGATCCCTCCAACCCAGAGGTGATGTTTTTCCATGAAGAACCATCATAGGCCGAAATGAAGTCATCTCCTGAGATGATGAGTCTTCCATCAGTTGTGTTGTCAACAAGAAGGATCTTATTGACCACCAAGTCAACATCAGAGAAGTGTGATGGTTGACTCTGATCATCAGTTGAGTTGAAGTTGTACGCAAAGAGCTTGTGATCATCATCATTGTACTTGAGGTCACCAGCTGCAACAATAGTGTCATTGAGGAATCTGAAGGAGGCCACTGTACCACTGAAGCCATCAATCAACTGGGTCCAAGAAGTCTCGTTCATGTTGTAGAAGCAGAGACCAGAACAGTCATGTGATCCGGCAGAATCGAACTCACCGCCAACAACAAGGTAGGTGTGGTTGAAATATCCAAACTCATTCACTTGAACAGAAGAACCAGACAATGAACCAATAGACTGGAATGTACCATTGGCCAAGTTGTAGACAAGGACACCACTGAAATCGTCATCTCCAGCCTTACCACTTCCAGAAGTACCGATAAACAGTTTGTCACCGTACGCAAAGAGCTTGGTTACAGTTGTACCGTCATCCCAATCAATGTCAAGGCCAGAAGAAACATTACTGGACTTCATGATCAAGTTAGTGATTCCGTTCTCAGTGACAAAGTCACCACCAAAGACTGAAAGAGACTGGTTGATGAACAGACCAGTGTTGATGGTGCTGTTGGTGAGAGCATCATCTGTAACGTTCCCGACCAAAGTGGAGTTCGAGACCATGAAGCCCTTGTTTCCAACAGCATCCGAGATCCTCAAGGAGCCAACAAAGAGTGTGTTGTCACCAGTCTGACCAGCAGCAGAGACATTGAAGGTCAAGAGATCAGATGGGGTGAACCAAGTGGAGTTATCGACACTCCAAGTCTCGTTGTCAAAGGACCAATACTCAGAGCCATCCAATGTAAAGTTCGAAGCTGAGTCTGAGTCAACAGTACCGAAGGAGTACCATGTGCCGTTGTAGAGTGCAGCACCGGCAAGTTCGGTCGAGTCATCCGTCAAAGAGGAAACTTCAGACTGGTTGTTCGTGCCTTCAAAGTCACCAATAACGAGAACTCCATCTGAAACAACACGCACGGACGAAACAGTTCCATCGAGACCACCGTCAACAGAAGACACATTACCACTGAGACTAGAGTTAGTGGATTCAGTTTCATCAACGGACACAACAAAGAAGTTGTCACCGTGTTCACTTTCGAAGTCACCAGCAACGAATATCTTGTCATCATAGTAAGCAAGCTGGACATCAGCATCAACAGACAGGGAAGAACCGATCAAATTGATGGTCGAGTTACCGATCAGTGTTGTCTCACTGAGGTTGGCAGCGTTGAAACTCGTGAAGTTAGATGGAGAGTACTCAAAAATACCATTGATAGCAACAGAGCCGTTAGTGTTTTCAAGCTGGTCAATAGAGTAGATCGTTGTTGTGATTCTGTCAGCAACCATCACAATCTGGTCAGTGTCACCACTCAGTACCGTAGAGAATAGGTTCATCTCAACTCTCACAGGGTTTTGCAAGTGAGCGTACAACAGAATGTCATACTTGTCAGCAGTGTTGGTCTGGTAGATGTTCTCAGTGTGAAACATCGAGCTCGTAACCTCATCGTATAGGGACACATTCACGATACCTCTGTAGTCACACGAGTCATCATCTGAGCAGCCTGGAGTGTACAATAAGATGGAGTAGACACCAGCATAAGTGATGTTCGGATAGAACGTCACACCAACATCAGGGATACCATCTGTAAGGTCAACGGTTGACATCAAGTAGTCACCATCAGGGGAAGAAACCCAGGAACCTGTCAAAGCAGAAGTGGAATAGTTTGACCCTGTGTTGCAAGCTGGCTCATTCAAACTGTTGTTGGCATACGTTGAGAACAACGACTGGTAAATCTCGAATCCGGAGAGAGCAATGCCAGTACCGTATGAGTCCAGGGCCTGGAAGATCACAGTTGACACATCAAGACTGTTGACAAATCCAAACTCCTGAAAGGACGAACTCCAACCAAGACTCGTATCTGCAAAAGGTAATGTGATGTCTTCAGCATTTGTTGAGTCAAAAGCGTCAGAGAGTGAACTAGAGTCAAGAAGTGGACACCAGGCATCACAGAACGCAAACTCACCAGTGGCTGGGTCAACGTACGTCAAGTTCATGATACTTCCAGCTGGACCCGTGATTAGTCTGAAAAGCTGTACTTGAGTGTCGTCACTGTTGGAGTTGTAGATCCTGATCTTCGAGGGGATGACAGTGTAGGGCAGATCGATGTTCAGCGTTGCCACTGTGGAGTCAGATACTGACCACTCTTCACCATTTGGACAGGCAAGTACGTCTGGAGACGAGTTCCCATTCGACGAGGAGAATGTAGCGTACTTGAGACTGACAAGCTGGTCACTCTGAACGGAGATGTTGGATAAGGTGTATGTCGCCGAGAGTAACTCAGGAAGACCCAGTGTGTCGAACTGTCCACCAAAGATAATACTGTCACCGACCTTCAGAATGGAGTTGATCTTGGAGTCATCACCAAAACCTTCAAATAGGGTGCTGTTCAACGTATTGCTTGTAAGGTTGTAGTAGGCGGCACTGCTCGTGTCGTTGAATGTGAAGGCACCTCCCAGGTATATTATGTTTTCAGCACTGTCGTAGAGTCCTGTTGTGACTGAACCGTCTATGAGACTGTCTGTGTCGATCGATGTGAATGTGTTGCTTGTGATGTTGAGCGTAGCTGGTGAAGTGACATTGCGGCCACCTATACTTGAGAACGCTCCAAGTAGAAGGAATGTGTCTTCTGTGACGGGAAGAATGCTGCTCAAAGTGCCATCAACTTGACCTAGCGATATGAAGTTTTCATTGTTGCCTTCTGTGTAATAGAGATTGTTTGTGAGGTTGTTTTGATTCGTGAAGTTGGATGCTCCTGCGTACCTGTACTGTGAAATGGCATCGAAGTCACCCAGGAGACCAATCTGTTGGTCTTGGAAAGAGCTGAGATCGAGCTGGGGATAGGGCACACTTTCAAGCCGTAGTTGTTGAGCTGATGCAGAGGCTAGCCAAGTCGCTAGAAGTATGAGAGTGTGCTTCATTCTAGCTAGTGTATGATGTGTGAGAGCTGTGCTGAATGAATGTGTGGAGGCTGGTCAAACAGGGAGGACAAGGGGGGAATGACAGTAAACCAAGCAGTGAAGTCAATAGAGGTAAACAGAGCAGAGAGAAACCAAAGAAATGAGTGTCTGTTGAGTGCGTAGAAGGAATGTTTGCAGCTTCTTGATGGAGATTGACGGGCGACAGCTGGACTCGATCACCGGGTTGTGGTTGCCTTGAAACGGGTGGGGCGGTGTGTGCTGCCGATCGACAACTGAAGGAATGTGAGTTTGGACAGGGGGTACGAGTCCCTTTGAGGCTGAGGTTCAGGTTCTTGCTGAAGACCGTTGTTGTTGTACGTGGTCTGCCTTTTTTTTAGCGCAGGAATCCGCTCTTCATGTTGGTCTGATTTTATTTTGGTGAGGTGCCGCCCGGTTGTTAGACGGTTGCCATGGAAACGCTCCGTAAGACAATGCCGCACATGTTTACAATTTACCGCAATAGGAAGTATTCGTGAAGGGCTCGCGAAAATTCGCACGTGACACACATTCCGATGGTAGGGGCAGCACCATCATGAACAATGGTAACTGCCAACTGGTTTGGTGATAGACAAAAAGTCGACAAGGAGCGGTGTGTATAAGTTCTAAGGATTAAATATCAAGAGCATATCAAAGAGATTCAAGAACTTGCAATCTCCTCTTCGATACCGTCAACCAGTTCACGGTACTTTCTCTGAGTAGCAGCCTGGTCCAGGAAGACAGCGTACTTCACATTGAGCAGCTTTCTGTCAGCAGACTCAGCTGCAGATGGGATAACAACCTTACCACCACCTGTGAGGTTAACCATGACATCCCACAACTGCTCACCACTTTTCTTTGTGTCACTGATCTTGAGGTTGTTGATCTTACTAGTGACAGCCTCCTGGGGCTTGCTCTTTGCACCGAAGGAAATTGCACCAGCTTCTTCCTCTTCGGACGAATCCTCATCATCCTCTTCTTTTGCGGCAGTCAATGGGAATGGGAATGATCCGGTCGCGTTTGCATGTGCAATGGCAGACAAGTTTGTGGTGGAAGCTGTTGCGGATGGAGCAGTGTATGGAGAGGCAAGATCAGCTGGAACTGAAGGAGCGATCTTACTCAATGGCTTGAGACCAGGTGGGAGTTTGATGGACTTTGGCTTGACAACTGGGGATGGTGCAGATGAGCTGGCCTTGCTCTTTGCGGCGCCCTCTCTGGCAGCGACAGCTCCAAGTAGAGCAGCACCAAAGACAACAGCAGCGTCAATGTAGCGCGGAATGACAATAGGAAGACCAGTACAATCAGCAAGAAGTCTCATGAGTAGACCGTTTCTGCACTGTCCACCTGACATGAAGATGGCTGGAATCTTGTGGCCCGAAAGTGTCATCTTCTCCACAATCTGTCTGGTCTGCTGGGCAATAAACTCACAAGCAGCAAGATATGTGACAGCAAGGTCATCGATGGATGTATCCATAGACTGGCCCACAATGGCAGCCTTCATCCTCGAGTCAGCAATAGGAGATCTGTTACCATGATAGTCACCGTAGAAGAACAAGTGTCTTGCCAAGGCTACAACAGATCTTGCCTTGCGCTCACGGGTAAGTGCCTCAAGACGAGTGTTCAAGTAGTCAAACTTGGAGAGACCAGAAGCGTCGGCCAAACGAGCAAGCTCACCGTAAGCTGGGTGAGTATTCAAAACATGTGCCAAAAGAGCACCAGTACAAGACTGACCACCCTCTGCAAGCCAAAGACCTGGAGACATGACATCACGGTATGGACCCCAGACACCTTCAACAAAGATCGGATCAGTAGAGAGGGAAATGTGACATGTGGATGTACCAGCAACAGCAGCGAGTCTACCGGCAGATTTGGCCAAACCTGGAGCTGTCTTGTCCTGCTCAACAAGCTCTGGGATTGGAATATCAGTCTGAGCAGCAACAGTACCGATCCAGCCTGCATATGCATCAATGACACCAGAGCCAACCAGACAGTTCTCAGTTAAGCCCAAGTCCTCAGCAGCCTTGGCTGTCAATGGGCCAACAACGTCACCAGCAGAGAGCCATGTGCCGCCCAAACCTGGTGCACCACCAAGCTTTCTGTATCCGTCCTCAATAAGCTCAGGGAGATTGATCTGTTCGAGGAATTCCTGAGACCAACCGTGCTCGGAAGCCTCCACACCGGGAGGAACGAAACCCATCTTACACACGGTAGAACAGAATGATCTTGCCTCCGAACCCGTGGCCTTGTGAGTGAGGAAGTCAGGAAGGTCGTAGAACTTGGCAAGCTTCAAACGATCGGCTGGCAAATTGTTCTTGAGCCACTTCATCTTTGGTAGCTCCATCTCGATGGACATGGTTCCACCAACGTACTTGAGACACTTGTCCCCAGTGGCATTGATCTCATCAGTTTCCTTCACAGCACGATGGTCCATCCACAAGATAATGTTTTGGTCATCGTTGCTGAAGTCTGGCCCAACAGCCAATGGCTCGTCATTGTCCTCACGGATAACAGCAAGCGAACAGGTCGCGTCAAACCCGATGCCGTGGACTTGCGATGGCTCAATGCCAGCATCACGAACGGTAGCTCTGACACAATAGCAGATTGCGTCCCAGATCTCAGAGGACGACTGTGTGATGAAGTTTGGCTTGAGCTCCTGGCGAACAATTGGCCTCTCAGCGAGTGCGAGAATGGCTCCTGTGTTATCAACCACCGCGGCTCTAGCTGAGCCTGTGCCAACGTCGACTCCCACGTAGAACACGGACGTATCAATGGACTGCGGGTTCTGGAGCAGCTGAAGCTGGTTGAGTGTGAGCGATGAGCGCGAGCGGGAAGTCGTTACCATGTTGGAATGACTGGTTAGGGGTTGTTGAGGTTGGTGGTCGGGCAGTTGTGAATCTTGTACGTCCCCTTGCTTCCTTTTATAGCACCCACCGAAGCTGTCAGGGGGCGCGGCCGGTACAACTCTCGCAACCACCGGGATGCGCGGTGACGACAGAGCGAGGCCAAAACAGACAGTTGCTGGGTACGGCCGTTCTCCAATTGTTGTCGGGGCGATGTTTGTTCTAATGATTACAAGGTGGGGAAATGATTGAGGTGTATGCTGGGTGATCACCGGCCTTCGTTACCAGTCAATAGCGTTGTATTAGAGTGATTCTCGGCTAGACGTCACGTGACCAAATTCTGGAGCTGCTGCTGCTCTGCTGATCGAACTAGCTCATTATGGCTAGTGATGTGCAACGCTAATGATGATACGCACTCAGTCGTGTATTATCAAACAGCACTTGGTTTAACCTTCTCTGTCCAGTTACCGTAAACATCAAATCTTCTCTGGAAAGTGACTGGGATACCGGCTCTCGTCTTGGTGATGAGCTCTGGGTCCAGCTCGGCGATGACAATCTCCTCACCTTCACCGGCCTCAGCAATGATGTTTCCGTTTGGATCAACAACAAGTGAGTGACCAAATGCGTGGTAAGCAAGG
This sequence comes from Petasospora veronae, assembly GCA_030563065.1. NCBI lineage: Eukaryota > Fungi > Ascomycota > Saccharomycetes > Phaffomycetales > Wickerhamomycetaceae > Petasospora > Petasospora veronae. The sequence continues at coordinate 11,387 of JAKUBA010000009.1, read as the reverse complement.
TCCAGGTTTCTGGATGGCGAGCAGAGGATCGTGTAGACCTGGTTGTCAATGGCACGGGAACGTGCAAGCAAGTGCCAGTGGAGTGGTCCAGTCACGGTGTTGAAGGCACCAGGGTACACCATTGCGAAAGCATTCTTCTCTCTAGCTGCGACTGCGGCAAGTTCTGGGAATCTGATATCGTAGCAGATACCCTCACCAATTGTGCCAAACTCCGGCAAGTCAATGGTGGTGGCCTTGTTTCCTCCGGTAAGAGTGACAGACTCCTTGAAGGTGATTCCGCCAGGGATATCAATGTCAAAGAGATGGACCTTTCTGTGCTTTCCAATGACCTCACCCTGTCTGTTGAAAGTGATACTGGTGTTGTAGATCTTGCCGTCGTCACCAAGCTCTGGGATCGAACCACCAACAACAATGATGTTGTTCTCCTTGGCCAGCTTGGAGAGGAACTGAGTCGACTCACCTTCTGGGATCTTCTCAGCGTAGTTGGCGAACTGAGTCACGGAATACGGAGAGTTGAAGCACTCAGGAAGAACAGTGACGTCAATCTTTGGATCCTGTGCGAGGGCCTTGAGAATGAAGTCTTTGGCGTGGTTGAGGTTGGCCTGCTTGTCGGCACCTGCGGTGATCTGGATGAGGGCCACCTTGAGCTTTTTCGAGAGGATTGAAGCCATCTTTTTGAGTGAGAGTTGGTTACTTGATGGATGGAGAAGGTGTGTGAGTGTCGAGTGGAGGGATGTTCGTCTCTTTTATGAACAGGTGGGTGCGTGAGTCAAGGTAAGCTTATCGTGGGGTCGCCATTTTTCGGCACCCTCACCGAGCTAGCGCTAGAAGAGCCCAGGTTGGCAACCGCGAGCGAAGACATGGCGAGAAGCCTACATCTCATCGATCAAAACAACAGCTACAGCCAAGTCAACTCATGAGTCATGAGTTATTTGGCCAGACAGTGAGCCATACGTTGATGATAGATGCCCTTTTAACTACCATTCACTCAGAGTCATGACAGAAAGCACAGGCCCAGATATCAGTCAGAGCCACAGTGCCTTTCAAATTATAGTCGTATGTACACCCAATCAAAAATCGTACAAGTATAGCAAGTAAGCCAGACTTCAAAAGCAATTCATTCAAATAGCGTCAATATGGTACACCAGGGTCCTTATATCCTCAGTTACCTCCCAGGACCCATACGCTCAACACAAATGCCAATATCGTGATCATTATTCAGTCATCATTTTGCTGGTTCTTGTTGCATATCGTATCCACGAGGAAGTCAAAGTTCTCATTAGACTCAATGGCCTGTTTTACATGCTGGGCAGTGACTCTCTTGATACCAGCCTGTTTGGCTTCAGCAGCGGCGGCATCAACTAGTGTAGCCAAGAAGAACTCAAGTGCGCGGCCAACAACCACTGGAGTTGCCTGTGCAACCTTTCCAATGTCTTCGTCCGACTGCATGAGCTTCTTGATGCGGGCAGCTGGGAAGTGTGTCTTGATGTCGTCGAGATTTGGTGCCATGACTGTGTTCCTGTTGTGTGTTTGTGCCTGAAGGGTATCTTGCTGAACGAGATCTCAGTGCAATGCGGAACAAAGGTAAATCGATGCAAAGAGTGAACGGAAGTTGTCAAAGTAGTCTAGAACAATGATCAACAGTCTTTGGGGCGGAGACGTGGTCGTTTGATGAGTGATGGGTCGATCTGCGAGTTTGACTGACAGCTGGGCCTCTCGCGCGCTCAGAGGGTAAACAAAGCTGTTTATATAGGGGAGCGCCTCGGAAAAACTCTCCGCAGTGATCGGGCATTTCGCGGACTAACGGTAGGGTGACCCCGGAACTTAAGACAGGTGCTGCGCTTACCGGTTTTTTGGGGGCTGGGGAGCTGCGCGTGGATAATCTTAAATCAGTGGAATCATCTAACAAACGGCAGCAAGTGAACGCCGCTCCACCAAACAACACGCAGTCGAGCGAACAGAAGGAAGGACAAAGTCGTATCACAAGCACTTACCGCGCTACTGGAACGATTGTCTTAACTAGCCGCCCGACTCTTTTGCTACGCCGCCGCTCCACATCCCCCTTTGCACCACTCGGCTCAATCGCACCACAGCACCGTTGGGAACAGCCACCGTGAAGAGGCAACCAACAACCGGCACACAGCTCTCAAAACTGATCCATCGAGATTTCTGAACAGCCAAGAACCCCAGCAAGACACAACCACCAATCTCCTTTGCCACCACAGTACGACATCTCTCGCCCCAATGCGCTCCTTGCATCGCGTCTTTGTGACGTTGATGCTCTTTCTCGGGCTCACATCGGCATTCTCCCCACAGATTCACAAAACATCACACGAGAAGCTCTCAAAGAGCATTGACTACTTCGATGATGCGCCAGTCATCCTTGACTTGAACGGTGGAACGTTATACATTTCTGAGAACTCGGGAAAGACGTGGGAGAAGTCGCTCGAGGGCATTTCCAACATTCAGATTGACACCGTCAAGAAGGAGAGAGCATTCGCCTTTACAACAGGTTCGACACACTATGTCACCAACAACAGGGGTCACTCCTGGAGTGAATTCAAGGTGTCCATGAACTCGGACCTCAACTACGAAGTCAATGTCAACCACGCCAACCCAGACCACATATTATTGACATTCCTCAACTGTGACGAGAGCACAGGCAAGTGCTACAGTGATGTGTACTACACAGACAATGGATTTAAGAGCAATCCGAAGGTCTTGTTGGATCATACAGTCAAGTGCGTCTTTACCAAGTCCAGTGCTGTGTTCAAGGACAGTCACGATTCGAGAGTCATTTGCTTGAAGACGGAGACTGACAAGTTCGGTTACATGGTGCGCTCACGTCTCTTGTCAACCACCGACTTCTTCAAGACCACACCCACTATCATCAATGATGCATCTGATGAGTTGGCCAATGGATTTGTCTACGATCTCAGAGTTATCCAGACTTTTGTTGTCGCTGTTGTCCAGACTGACAGATACGAAAAGGACGGGTCATCGGTTTCCCTCTTCGTCTCCACAGACGCTGTCAACTTCAACAAGGCCGTGTTAGCCAATGATTTGGTTGTTGATGGGTTCAACTTCCTTCCATCTACCGAACATTCTTTGCATATCAGTGTTTGGGGTTTCTCTGCAGACATGAGTGTTTCCAACGTTTTGTCTTCAGACACCCAGGGAATCCACTTCAGAGACTTGCTGGCAAAGGTTGGGACCAATGCCCTTGGCTTTGCAGAATTGGAGAAGATTGAAAATGTCGAGGGTGTTTGGATTGCAAGTGTTATGCAAGGCTATGACCAGGCCAGTTATACACCACTGTTGAAGTCGAAGATCTCATTTGATGACGGACGTACATGGCAGTACATGAAGACAGACGACTGCGCAGGTGATTCCGACTGCAGTTTGAACTTGCTGACTGTCGAGGAGAGACGTGGTGATGGCCAGGGTACTTCCGGTCCAACTCCAGGACTCATGCTTGGTGTTGGTAACACAGGAACTCATCTCAATGCCGACATCACGTCCCTCAAAACCTACTTCTCCAGAGATGGTGGATACTCTTGGAAAAAGGTCTTGGATATACCAACCATTTTTGCATTTGGCGACTTCGGTAACGTCATTGTCGCTGCACCATATGTGAGAAGCAGTCCAACGGGATCAATGACTACCAACAAGTTGTACTACTCATTGGATCAAGCCACAACATGGGATACCATTGAGTTGGAGGAGAATGTCTTCCCATTCTTATTGACCACAGCTATTGATGGATCTACCACAAAGTTTTTGTATGGTGGACTGGAAGGTACTATTGAATCTTTGACCGGGCAAAGGTTATACTCTCTTGACTTCTCTGGTGCTTTTGATAAGACTTGCAAGGACGATGACTTTGAGACTTGGTATGGAAGATCACACGAAGGTGTGTCTGAGACTTGCCTCTTTGGACACAAGGACGTCTACCAAAGAAGACGCGCGGATGCCAAGTGTTTTGTCAACAAGGACTTTGTCGATCTCAAGCTCGATGAGACTCCGTGCGAGTGTACAATTGCTGATTACGAGTGCTCGAGTGGTCTTGTTGAGAACTCGAAAGGCGAGTGCGAACCAGACAGAGCATACTTCGCAAGACTTTGCAGCAGCTCATTGGCATCATCTTACCAATACCCAGAGAGAACAAAGATCCCAGGCAACATCTGTACTGGTGGAAATGTCCAGATCAGTGACTTTATCTTTGACTGTACCGATGCTTCAGCCAAGACAGCAAGTATCAAGACCTCAGAGTACGCAATTCCTGGTACAATCACACGCTATGTTTTCATGGACCAGTCCGAGTATCACAAGAACGACGAGACGGTTTTGGTACAGACAAGCATGAACAAGGTCTACATTTCCCACGATGGTGGTGAATCGTTCTCTGAGTTCCAAACAGATGAAGAGATTCTCCAGGTCTATTTGAATCCATACTTCAAGGACAATGCCTATTTGGTCACCGCTAGCAGGAAGCTTTACATCTCGTCCGATCGTGCTACAACCTTCCTTTTGACAGAGACACCATCGGAGCTCAACCACTTCGGATTCAATGTTTTGCATTTCAGCAATTCATCATCGGACTCCTTAATATTCTTTGGTCAAGAAAACTGTGAAGACAGATGGTCTAAGGATTGTACTCCAGTTGCATACATATCCACTGACTTCGGATTCCACTGGGACGTGTTGTTGAAGAATGCTGTCAGATGTGACTTCGCTGGTTCACGTAACACTGAACTCGATGCTAATCCAGATGTCATTATTTGCCAGGTGTACAAGGATGGAAAGTATGCTCTTATGACATCTGCAGACCAGTTCTCCAACTCTGAAACCCCATTCAACGATATTGTTGGTTTCGCCGTCACAGGACATTTCTCCATCATTGCCACCAGGGAGGGCGATTCATTGAAGGCGTACGTGACAATTGATGGTCAGACGTTTGCTCCTGCTGAGTTCCCGAAGAACTTTGTTGTGAACCACCAGCAAGCTTACACTGTTTTGGGTGCCGAGTCTGGAGCTATCTTCTTCCATGTCACCACAAATGACCGCCAGGGAACTGAGTTTGGTGCCATACTCAAGTCCAACGCCAACGGAACTTCATACGTTCTTTCCCAGAGTCACGTCAACAGAAATGAGGTTGGTTTTGTTGACTATGAGAAAGTTCAAGGGCTCGAGGGCATTGCCATCATCAACACAGTCAAGAACTTCAAAGAGGCCAAGCAGGGCTCCATGAAACAGCTTCAGTCCAAGATCACTTTCAATGACGGCTCAGATTGGGATCTCATCCCTCCGCCATCTACAGACTCTGAGGGCAACACGTACGAGTGCATTGGTAAGTCTTTGAGTGAGTGCTCGTTGCATTTGCATGGCTACACTGAACGCAAAGATGCTCGTGATACATTCTCTTCTGGATCCGCGACTGGTTTGCTCTTGGCCGTTGGAAACGTTGGTGACAAACTTGGGCACCGCAGAGATGCGTCAACTTTCCTCACCTCCGATGGAGGATCAACCTGGAGAGCGGTGAAGAAGGGTGCATACCAATGGGAGTTTGGTGACCGAGGCTCGATTATCGCCTTGGTTAACGATGAGGACAACACCAATGTTATATCGTACTCTTTGGACGAAGGCGCCACATGGAATGATTACAAGTTCACCGAAGACACTGTGAAGGTTGATGATATTGTTACTGTTCCATCCGATACCTCGAAGAAGTTCCTCTTGATCACCAGAGCGGAGGCAAACAAGGGAGACCAGTCCAGAACATTCACTATCAACTTCAAAGATGTATTCGCCAGACAGTGTGTCTTGAACTTGGAACACCCAGAAAACGATGACTTTGAGTACTGGTCGCCAAAACATCCATTCGACTCATCAAACTGTTTGTTTGGTCACGAAGCTAAGTACCTGAGAAAGCTTCCTAACAGAATTAACTGCTTCATCGGAAGTGCCCCATTGAATGCTGGATTCAAGATTGAGAAAGATTGTGCTTGTACGAGACGTGACTTCGAGTGTGACTACAACTACGCCAAGGCTGAAGATGGTACATGCAAGTTGGTGAGTGGTCTCCAACCCGAAGACCGCTCTGAGATTTGTCGCCTTGACCAGAACGCCATTGAGTACTTTGAACCAACTGGATACAGAAAGATTCCAATGTCTACTTGCAAGGGCGGGCAGGAGTTCGACAACTGGAGCCCGGTTGCTTGTCCAGGCAAGGAAGAAGAATTCCAGGACAGACACGGTGGTAACTTGAAAGGTATTGGTTTGGCCATGGTTATCGTCATCCCTATTGTTGTCTTCTTTGCTGCTGTATGGTTCGTCTACGACAGAGGCATTCGCCGTAATGGTGGATTTGCCAGATTTGGTGAGATCAGACTTGGTGAGGAGGGCGATCTCATTGAGAACAACAACACTGATAAGGTCGTGAATGCCATCGTGAGAGGAGGTATTACTGTCGTGGCTGCCGTGATTGCCACATATAGGGTGGTGGCCACATTATTAAAGGGACGGTTGCACAGAAACAATGCTTACGGAGCCGTTGGTGATGGTCTCAGAACCGTTGGTGGAAGAGATTTCAGAGATGAGGACGATATCCTTGATGATGTCTTGAATGACGATGACTACGAGATTGATGATGAAGACGAGCTCTTGCCAGGAAGAGATGTTGGTGAAAATGACCACCAGAGCTGATTCATATGGGTATTCAAAACCATGTATGATAGCTAGTGCTCATGCTCTTTTGTGATGAATGGTAATCTCCTTGCTTATGTCACCTTAACTCTGTCGCTTATGTAAAAACCCGGACACCTCATAGTTAATCAAATTTTTTTTCTCGCGCAAGGTTCTCTGTGCAGAGATGAGCTAGGTACTCCGCTCAAAACGGTTCTAGTAATCTTGCAGTGACGATCAGCTTTTCAATATAACACATACAGGAATAATGAGTGATCAGGAAGCGTTCACAGAAGTTCCAGCCACACTCACAGAGGGTGACAGAGTGAGCGGTGAGTACTTTCAGCACCTTCAGTGACACATGCGATGAGACTAACAGATTACATAGGAAAGAGCTGGAAGGTGAAAAAAGATGCTTTCAGAGTCAAATCTCTTGGTGTGAAGTCAGCATGGACGAAGAAGTATGAACAGCGAATGAAGGATCAGCAGACGAAGACCAAGATCAGAGAGCTCAAGCAAGAGAAAGAGGACGAGAAAAAGCAGCGCATCGATGCCTTGAAGGAGAGAAGAGAGAAGAAGGCAGAGAAGGAGAGATACGAGTTGCTTGCTGCTAAGATGCACGCTAAGAAGGTCGAGAGAATGCGCAAGAAAGAGAAGAGAAACAAGCTCCTGAAGGAGGGACGCTGATGAGCCGGTGTTCCCATGTCTGTTGTTGCCTTTTGATTGGTTCAGTTCTACGCTTCTAGAGACTTGCGTTCATATTGGTTTGGAAGTCTTTTATTCGCATTATGTTTTGCATGTTAATGGTCATATACTCGATGTTCTTTGTTGATCCTTAGATTCTGTGGCTCGCCATAGATCAATGTAGATCCGAGCTCACCATGCACCCTCAACATACTCCGGCCTTCAGCACATCTATGGGGGCAGAGCCACCTTCTAAACATGAACCCACGGGTCTAGAACACAGACATAGTCAAGAGCTACGAAGTCAATCTCTTTAACATGAATCAAATAAGTTAGAGATATGGACGTACAAGACAAAGACAATGTATGATGGCCATATCAAGATGCCGGGGTATAAAGTGGAGTGAAGAAGTTGAGCGTGATCCGCACAATTCAGAAGAAGAGAAGTGGAAGTGTAAGAAGAGCACCAAGCGTGAGACGGGAGGCACCAGCACCGTATGTCTGAACAGTGTATACAGTGCCAGAGTCCTCACCAGTCTCGGATGTGGTGTAAGAAGAGGAAAGAGAGGGCGTTAGTGTTGTGTCAACCACTGGTGTACCATCGGTCAAAGAGCTATCAGTTGTGACAGATTCTTCATTTGTAGTAGGAATGAGAGTAGAAACACCAGGAGATCCCGTACTGACTGTGTCTGTTGTGGATAAAACAGAGCGCTCAAGCGGAGTAGGTTCTTCTATCTCAACCGAGACAACAGTGCTGACAGTAACCACAGTACCATCTTCAGTTGTAGTATAGACAGTTGTACTGGACAATCCAGACTCTGCTGGGGCAACATGAGTGATAGAGGTTGGAATGGTGGTGGTCAAAGTGACAATAGTACCATCAGTTGTCGTGGTGATAACATTTGAATCAACCGGCATTGAGTCAGAAGGAGAAGAGGATTCGTGTGTGATAGTAACCACAGTACCTTCTGAAGTAGAAGTGATAGTGGTGATGTCATATGATGGAGTGCCAGTCGTAGAAGTCAGAAAAGATGTCTCTGTCGAAACAACAGGCGAATCCCAAGAAGCCGACGACAACGACGAAGAAGAGAAAGGAGATGTCGATGACGAGACACCCGAAACAGAAGGTGGTACCGTTGTTGTGAGTGTGATAACCGAGCCCTCAGTGGTTGTCGTGGTGGTTGTTGTTACAGTAGCAGGTGAAGTCTCCGTGAGTGAACTGCTGATATTCTCAGTTGAGGAGAATGATTCAGTTTCAAGAGATGAAGACTGGAATGAGGTAGATACAGACGGAGATGTTGTGATCTGCAACGAAGATGATGGCACAAATTCAGACGAAGACAACACGACATTGGAAGAAGTCAAAGAAGGAATATTCTCAGGAGACGAGGCAACATCTGACAGGGATGTCATTTCTGAAGAAAAGACTGGAACTGATGTATATGTTACACCAGAAGAGGATGAGATCTCGGAAGAGGATGATTCCAGAGAGTTTGCTGGTGGGAAAGATGAAACTTGAGAAGAGAAAAGACTCTTGGAGGTCAATATCTCATTTGAAGAAGATGGCTCAGTAGATGACGAAGATGGCTCTGATGATGACACCCCAGAAGATGACGGAGAATATGAGCTGGACGGTAGCTCAGAGGAGGAAGAGTTCTCAGATGAAGAAGTCTCAATAGAAGATGATACCTCAATCGAGGATGACGTAACAGACTCAAAAGAAGAGAAAGAATAAGAGAATGGAGTATCGGAGCTGGATGCAATCTTCTCAGAAGCAGAAGCCTCATAAGATGACGATATAGAGGAAGGTGACGCAGCGGACGACGACACTGGCTGGGACGAGGATGGAACTTCTGCGCTGGATGAGACCTGCGCGGAAGAGAACGTTCCCTCAGACGACGATGATTCGAGAGAAGATGATTCTTCCACCGAAGAGGAGACATCAGAAGAGGACGATACACCTGAGCTGGATGAGATGCCATTGGATGAGGAAGAAACCTCAGAGGAAGAAGATGGTCTCTCAGACGACGAGAGTGGCTCGGATGACGAGACATCAGAAGAGGATGATGCCTCTGAGCTGGATGAAATCTCCGCCGAGGAAGACGCCTCTTCAGATGACGATGGCTCAGCAGAGGATGATGGCTCAATAGATGAAGACGGCTCAACAGAGGATGATGGCTCAATAGATGAAGACACTGACTCGGAAGACGAAGCCTCAGAAGAGGATGGGGCCTCGGAGCTGGATGAGATCTCCGCCGAGGAAGACGCCTCTTCAGATGACGATGGCTCAACAGATGACGATGGCTCTTCAGAGGACGATGGCTCTTCAGAGGATGATGGCTCAATAGATGAAGACAATGACTCGGAAGACGAAACCTCAGAAGAGGATGGGGCCTCGGAGCTGGATGAGATCTCCGCGGAGGAAGAAGCCTCCTCAGACGACGAATGCTCAGATGATGACACTGGCTCAGAAGACGAGACCTCAGAAGACGAGACCTCAGAAGACGAGACCTCAGAAGATGATGGTGCCTCTAAACTGGATGAGATCTCCTCAGAGGAAGACGGCTCCTCAGACGACGATGGCTCAGCAGAAGATGAAGAATCCTCAGAGGATGATGGCTCAGAAGATGAAGACACTGGCTCTGAAGACGAGACCTCAGAAGATGATGGTGCATCGGAGCTGGATGAGGTCTCCTCGGAGGAGGAAGTCTCCCTAGACGAGGATGGTTCAACAGAAGAGAACACACCAGAGGAAGAAGATAGTTCGCCAGACGAAGAGACGTAGTCGGATGATAAGACATCAGAAGAGGATGGGGTCTCTGAGCTGGATGTGATTTCCGCGGAGGATGAAGCTTCCGCGGAGGATGATGGTTCACCAGAGGACGATGACTCAACAGAGGATGGCACTGAAGATGACGGTTCCTCGGAAGATGAGACGTCAGAAGAGGATATAGTGTCTGCGCTGGAAGACATTTCCATAGAGGATGATGGTTCAACAGAGGACGATGACTCAACAGAGGAGGGCTCAGAAGATGAGACGTCAGAAGAGGACGAGGAATCAGAGCTTGATGAGATCTCCGAGGCGGAAGAAGCTTCCTCAGACGATGGTGGCTTCTCAGAAGAGGATAGATCAACCGAGGATGACAGTTCAACTGATGACGATGACTCAACAGAAGATGATTGTTCAGAAGATGATGACACCTCCCCAGATGAAGACGGCTCATCAGACCTGGAAACTGACTCGGAAGACGAGACTTCCTCTGACGAGTGTGCCTCAAAGCTGGATGAGATCTCCACAGAAGACGATACACCCTCAGATGACGATGGCTCAACAGAAGATGAAAGCTCAGCAGAAGAGGACACATCCTCAGAGGATGATGATGACTCAACAGAAGAAGATGGTTCGGTAGAAGACGAGAACTCATAGGATGACGATGGTTCAACGGAAGAGGATTGCTCACCAGACGACAACAGAGACTCAGACGACGAGACTTCAGAAGAAGATGGTGGCTCTGAGCTTGATGAGATTCCCACGGAGGAAGACGGCTCCTCAGATGATGGTACCTCCTCTGAAGACACGACGGAAGAAGATGGAACTTCTGAGCTGGATGATATCTCCTCAGAAGAGGATGGTGCCTCGGAGCTGGATGAGATCTCCGCCGAGGAAGACACCTCTTCAGATGACGATGGCTCAACAGAGGACGATGGCTCAATAGATGAAGACGGCTCAACAGAGGATGATGGCTCAATAGATGAAGACACTGACTCGGAAGACGAAGCCTCAGAAGAGGATGGGGCCTCGGAGCTGGATGAAATCTCCACCGAGGAAGACGCCTCTTCAGATGACGATGGCTCAACCGAGGATGATGGCTCAATAGATGAAGACACTGACTCGGAGGACGAAGCCTCAGAAGAGGATGGGGCCTCGGAGCTGGATGAGATCTCCGCCGAGGAAGACGCCTCTTCAGATGACGATGGCTCAACAGATGACGATGGCTCTTCAGAGGACGATGGCTCTT